>JAKUCV010004010.1:10836-85369 GCA_028386065.3 Turnera subulata | reverse complement strand
AAGCTTTCTTTCTACCAACAAGACCATGCCAACTTGCCCCCTGCTTAGCACATACTTAGCACACCCTAATCTGTGATTAAGGCTAATCGCACACTAATTAATCCATCCGAGCCAATTAGTGCCAAAGGGTTGCCTACCGAAACCTACACCCGTCCCTCATCAAGTAAACATTTTGGACATGTTATACAGGTTATTACATTCACCTTATTACTTCTTCTTGTCCAATCCAACAATCAAAGGAGTCATCACCCATATTTTATTTCTTGGGAAAATCCAGCGAAAAACTATAGACATCAATCCTTCTTAGGCATCAAACATAAGCGACCGATCTAGCGAATCAGAGATTGTTGGATTCGGGGGTACGTCACGGGTAGGAAGAGGTTAGCACCCTACCTGTTTTGAGGCGAAACCTTGTGTAATAAATGGGTTAAATAGTATGCCTTGTGTAAGTGTGCAAGTGTAGAAACAAATTACATAACATAATAAAAAAACTAATAATTAAAAAGAAGGGGGTGAGAAGAAGATTTGGCTTGCATCTCATTGGCAACTTGAGACTGCCTACGTACCCGAGTGACCGGAGTCAAAGCCACGTAGTTCTAACGGTTCATCAACACAAATCACATCAACATATGAGCAGCAAACATCTCAGCATCAATATAGCATCAAGTCAACAATAATCAAGAGGATTTAAAATAAAAAAAAGAGATTAGAGTACTTACCTTGGTTGTTGGACAGAATCTGTGAGTCAACTTCTACTTGATTTTAAATGATGAAAATGGCTGATTAAGCTTCTGGGCTCAACAAAAAAGTTCTAGATGTCCCTCTTAGCTTTCCAGAGAGTCTAAGACTGCAGTAATTCAACACTTACAGCTCGAGATATCAATTATTTTCTGGGACTACTCACATCAAGAACCCCAACTCGAGTTCACCACCTTCTTAGCTTCTGGAATACTTTTGATTGCTTCCTCTTCTTGATCTCCTCTTATTGATTGCTTCTTGATGCTTCTTTTTATAGAATTTGACTAGAGTAACAGCAGGAAAAGAGTTTTTGAGGGCTTGGAGAAGTAGAGTTTTCCCAAGCTTTTTCTAAGCTTAAAAGAGTGAGTGTAATCTAGTCTAATGGCTCTTGATGTGTGTGTTAGGAGTGAATAGAAGGCTCTATTTATAGAGTTGTGGGAGTATATAGCTCGTGGACCTCATAATTAACAGGATTCATGCTTAAAATCAAGTCCAAATTGAAACGACCGCATCCCAAAACCAAACATACAAAACATAAATGATAGTAAAAAGACAAAAATGTCCTTGAGTCCAAGGATGCCAAACACTATGTAAAACATATCATCAAAAACTCGAAGTAACAAATTAAACATCGGGATGCTTAAAGATTCAAAAATAATCGGGCTTATCAAGCCATGTAAACACCGGCAAACCAACCGGAAAATAAGTGTTCAATCCGAACAATACAAACAACATCCCGATAAGTTATGCAGTGGAAAATCAATATCTAGTTCTGTGACAAATACAGACATATGAAGTGTCAACCTATGGATCCGTCCCCGAAGGAAAGTAGGCACGGTTACCTGAATGCATCCCTGATCCATGATCAGTTAACCTGTGTAAAAACTGTGAGGGGGTGAGACCAACCACTGTCTCACCACAAACAAATAAACCAGAATATGCATATATAAATCAACCGCGAGTACATCAGAATCTGGCAATAACTGCCACAGTGCACATAGCAAGTCACAGTACACAAGCAAAGTCAACATTAGACTTTAGTCCCACACTTAACCCAAATTTTCTTGTTGAGAGATAGTTTATCATTTATTAACTTTGAATATTTTATTAGGGCCCTCTACGGTGTGCGTCGGGCGCGGTAGCGACTGGCCAGCTCCTCAGGGCATAAGCCCAAATATAAACATATATATATATATATATATCAACACACCGAAATGGGTAAGTTCCGACAAAGAAAACCACTAACAAAACAAGTGGTCGACAGCTCTAGGAGGGGTGCTCTCCTCAAAGGAATAAACAATCCAAAATCTTAGGACACACCCGTCAGTCCCCATGTCGCTGGCTCTGTGAGGGGTGCTCTCACCAAAGGAAATATATAATAACAAATAACCAAGGGGTACACCCGATAAATCCCCAAGGCGCCAGCTCTGTGAGGGGTACTCTCACTAATATACTAATCGAGGGGCGTACCCATCAATCCCCTCGTCGCCGTCTCTGTGAGTACTACTCACTAACATAATAGGACCCGAGGGGTACCCTTTCTCCCTCTCGGTGCTACCGGTCAACAACCCCACAGTAGATCATGTATTATTTATAGTTATTTGTTATCAGTTATGACTTATGTATTGAGAGATTCTCATAGTGTGTTTTCAGGTGATGTGCCACCAGAGAGAGTCTCTAAACCGAGCCTAAGGCTCACAGGAACACATGATATTGGCATAACAGCACATATCATAAAACAAGGCAATTCCAGCCCATAAATAATCAACATGGCATTCTCAGCTCATAATAATTAGCATGACATTATCAGCTCATCACGATTAACATGGCATCGAAGAACATACACAGTCAGACACATATCACAGCCAAAGCATGTATCACAACAAGCCAAACCAGGCATAAATTACTTGCAGCATAAAATCATTTACCAAACTATGTACCAAGCCTATCAACCTGAGTATCGCAGGCAGTAAAGCATATAAAGGTTTATATGTTCTCACCTTGGCCATAACGATTGCCTCGGAAGCTAAAGCCACAATCCGCCTCACATTCCTATGCACATAGCATCCTACGAATAGATACAACATATAAGATTTTATTCATGACAGTTACATGAATGCATGCCAAAGCTATGATCTCGAATTTAACCCGTGACACTAGGCCCATACCAAAATATCGGTGTCCAAGCCCAAATAACTCTTGTAAATCTCACCGATCCCATTTTCGAATCCATCACCCACTGGTGTAATGACTTGATCAAAATTAAGGGCGTAACTTATATTACCAAGTTAACCATTGGGTCTAGAACCCAATTCCCGCATTCTCCCAAGTTTGGGCCTAAAGCCCATCACAAGTTAATTACCTTTTAATTGGGCCTAAAGTCCACAAGGTCACTGGCCCTAAAGCCCACTTCCTCAAGATCCACCATTAAAATCCATAAATGTTCCTGGGCTTAAAGCCCATCTCTTATAATCCATTTTTATCACTTAAAGGTCATAGAGCTTTGTTAATGGGCCTGAGCCCGGTTTCCTAACTCCCGTTTTAAAAACTTACCCGAGCCCAAGAATACCCGACTTAGGAGTTCTATGCATGTCGGACTTAACTTGACCACGTCACTCAACTCATCACACTCGGTTTCCACTATTTCCGTTTCTTTCCGATACATGGATTACAAACTTCCCGTACACGATATGTACAAAATTAAATACAAGCCCAACCGGGAATTACCGTTAATAACTAGAGAAGGAATCGTCTTGCCGAAACTATGCGCGAACTTTGCCAAAAAGAAGCCGAGCTCGCCAGAACAGTACCCAGGACGCCGGATTCCGGTCAACCCCGCCGGAACAGTGTCTAAGCTCGCTGAAACTTCCCGACAACCATGAATCGGCACCAACACTTCAAATCCAACCCAGATACCCACATATCAACACCCAAAACATCAACACAACAACAACATAGCACCAAAACAAATTAAAATAGCAAACTGAAACATCGGACCCTTACCGAAAAAGGAATCCCACTGTCTAAGGTCGAAGCTACACAAACTGGTCACGGTTCAGCCCGATAATGCCAAAACTCGAGCCTAAAACCTCACGGCCAAAGGAACTACTCTCGCCTCCGTCACGGATCCGGCCGTCAACAGGGCACCACGACCCGGATCTGTAACCTGGTCGATCCGTCACACCCAAACTCGGATCCATCGAACCCAGCAAGTCCTCTGCCGATAACGAAACAAAAACAAACCGCACCACCACCCGATCCGCAACACATACGAGCCAACAACACAAACACACACTTCTGATTAAAAGATCGGTACACAAGACAAACGAACGAGAAGCAAAGAGGAGGAGCACGACTTACCAGCAAGCGATGGGGATGGCGACTACTCGACCCGAGCGACGACGACGACGCAGCAGTTCGATTCCATCCCAATCTTAGTCGTACGCGTGGAGCCGATTAAGGCTTCGGGTCACACGTCACTGGCCTCCACGAGCGACTTCCTCCTCCTGCAGGTGTCCGATGGTGGCTTCATTGTGAAGGAGAGGACGAAGGGATGGTGGTGACGGCTTGGGAGCTCGAGAGAGAGTAGAGAAAAGAGAGGAAGAGGTAGCCGGTTGGAGAGAGAAGGAAAAAGAGATAGAATGAAGAGAGAGAGTGAAAGAGATGCTTAAATATCCAGGGTAACCCTAGGCTTCAGTTGCATCCAAAACAACGTCACTTTGCTAAGCAACGACGCCGTTTGGTACCTCTGTCTCCTCAAGTCAAAGCAGACTTACCCCCTCGGTCAAAACACAACTAGGATATGTGTTTAATGTACTCGCTCCACCAAAACGACGTAGTTTAACTCAAAACTACATTAAAACATGTGTTTCACCTCCAAACATAAATTAACTCCAAAGAAAAACTAATTAAAGATATATATACCAACATAGAAGAGATAACTTTCGAGGAAAAGAAACAATTCCTCGACCAAAAACTCGGAAATATCTGGAGGGTAAAATTTGGAATAAAAATTTCATAAATTTAATTATGAAGATAAAATTCGGGGCGTTACAGTTCTACCCCACTTATAAAAATTTCGTCCTCGAAATTTCGAGAGAAGAGACAGAACAGATGTGAACACTGCTCTCCACATGGGACTCAACCTCCCAAGAAGCATCATCCAGGGTATAACAGCTCCATCAAACCCAAACCATAAAAATGGTACGTCCCGTTAACTGTTGTACTCCCAGAGCCAGAATCTCCACCAGCTCCCCAATATAGATCAAATCATCAGACCTCTTCCTCCTCTGTCAGTAATACTACATGACACAGATCAGATCGATAACAACACACCATCGAGGCATGGAATACATCGTGTACGCGAGACAGATCCTCCGAAACGTCAACGATATAGAAGCGGATCAACCCACTCACTGATCTCATATAGATCAATATAAACAAGGGCTCAACCTGCCCTACCTCCCAAACCGGATAACACCTATCCAGGGAGCAACACAGAGGAATGTCCCGTCACCTACACTGTACTCCACCTCATAATGATGCATATAAGCAAACCCTTGTTGTCGGTCTTAAGCAACTATCATGCACTGCTCGACCACCTCGATCTGATCTACCGTCCCCTGGACCAGGTCCGGACCAATCACCTGTCTTAGACCTACATCATCCCGATAGACCGAACTACGACATTTCTGCCCGTATAAAGCCTCGTAAGGCATCAAAACTAGAATGGCAATGATGTTAAGCACATCAACTCAAAGCATACCCTCTAGTGTCTGAAGGGAACACTCCAACTGTCCATCGGTCTATAGATAAAAGCAATACTAAGACTCAGCTTAGCACTCAAAGCTGATTACAACTCTTCCAGAGGTGGAAGTAAACCTCGGATCCCTGTCCGAAAAATGAATAGTGGAACTCCTTGTAGTCTCACAGTATCGAAACATACAACTACACTAGCTTATCCATCATATCCGTCTCATACACAAGAATAAAATGACCTGACTTGGTCAGCCTCTCGATAACGACCCTTCTAGTAACATGCCGACCCCGGGTCCTCACTAACTCGATCACAAAGTCCATAATTATATTTTCCCACATCCACTACGGAATAATCAAAGATCTCAACTTGCCCGCATGAGCCTCATGCTCGGCTTTCACCTGCTGGAAAGTCTTACAACAAGCCACAACTCCTCAACATCCTTCTTCATCCCGGGCCACCAATAATGACTCTTCAGGTTCTGATACATTTTGGTGCTACTCGGATGCATAGCATACGACGCGTTATGTACTTCATCCAAGATCCATCTCCTCAAATCATCGACATCCGGAAACACAACCGATCACCGGTCATCTAAGCACCATCCTTCCGAATATAGAAACTGGAACTCTCTCCACCGAGAGCCTTGTTTCGCAACCCAGCTACATGAGGATTACCAAAAGAAACAACTCGATGATTTTGTCCCGCAAGGTCAGTTGGATGCTAGAACTGTCTCACAAAGCATCGGTGTCGTCCACCTCCAACTGTGTGTCCAACCAACTCTACCAAGGAAGATACAGTATAAGAAACTGACTCCCGAACCACAGAGGCAGCTTTCTTGTGATCCATGAGAATCCGACACTTCTCGCCAAACGAACGGTGTCCCTAGATTCCCGAGCAAGGATCACCACAGTTAATTCTAGAACATGGATTTGGTAACTCTTCTCATGAGTTCCCAACTACCTAGAGGCATAAGCAACAACCGACCCTCCTGCATCAGGTCACATCCCAAACCCAAACCGAAAGCATCGCTAGTTACCGTGTACTCCACACCGAGTCTCGGAGTAATCAAAACAGGTGCATTAGTCAAACGACTCTCTAGCACCACGTAACTCTACTGACGATGTAAATCCCAAACAAACACACAATCTGACCTCAATAACTCCGTCGTGGAATCCCATTCAAGGAAACGTGTCGATAGACCTCCGGTAATAGCCAGAAAGTCCACAAAACTCTGTACCTCAGGTATATCCTTCGGTGGTCCCCATACCATAACGGCCCTAAAGTTGGGTCCACCTTAATGCCTACACCAGACACCTCGTGACCTACGAAAGCAACCCCGTCTAGTCGAAACTCATGCTTGCTGAGCTTGGCGTACAACTGTTGTCCCCTCAGCTTCGGCATAACCTGACTCAAATGCCCGCATGCTCGACCTCACTCCTCGAGTAGACCCGAACCTCATCAATAATAATGAGCACAAGCAGGTCCAGACATTCATGGAACACCCTATGCGTCACACACATAAAAACTGCAGAAGCTTTGTCAACCCGAACGGAACAACGCAACCTCGTAGAGACCATACTGAGTGTGGACAGTGTTCGAGAACACCCCATAACTGATTGAATGAGTCAACCATCTGGCTATGGATACTTGTTCTTCACAGTCACCTTGTTCAACTGCTTGAAATCTACGCACATCCGCATACTTCCGTCCTTCTTCTGGTGCAAACAAGACCGGGGCACCCTCCAAGCTGAAGTGCTCGGTCTAACGAACCCCTTTTCTAGCAACTCCTCCAACTACTTCTTCAACTCCTGAAGTACAGCGGGGCCATCCCTTAGGGTGGAATAGAGATATCAGCAACTCCCGGTACCAAGTCCACTGTATACTCAACCTCACGCTCCGGAGGTAAACCTGACAACTCGTTAGGAGGGAACATTTGAAAACTCCCTCGCTATTGAGATATCCTCTAAACCCAACACTAGTACCGTAGAATCATTCACGTGAGCAAGGATCCTCACATCCCTTTTGGATCACTCTGAACGTCCAGGTAACCGAGAAACAGCCAGCTGGCAGAGCTCCTCGCTCTCCAACGAAATCAATCTTCGCCCTGACAGAGAAGTCAAGCATGCTACCTTGGCCCGACAATCTACCACTGCCTGATGCTTGGACCACCAATCCAACCGAGTATCACCCGAGTCCATCACGATAAGAACATAATAGAAATTGATCAATCACTTCGTCGACGTACCTCTACAAACCTGATCAACATCAATATCGCCAGAGACCCCAACAGTCATAAAACATCCTTTTGGAAATAACAACCACAACGGCATGACAACAACACCAGACATCAATTCCTGATTCTGATACTACATGAAGCACAATCACGAACTTGCCACCATCATTACTCAAACCAGGTAATAAAACATGTCGACAGCGATGTACCGTCACGACGACATACCACTTGAACGTCAAACCGCAAAGAGTGATAACTCTGTCCCGTTGAAAAGCAACTTCACATAGAGTAGGAAAAATCGTCTCGAACTAACCCCGAGAACATCGTGTGTTAGCACCATAGTTAACAACACAGCATCTCATTGACCATGCAAGTCAACCCGCACGAGATACTAACAAGCCTTTCAAGACCATAAATGGACCAATCCCATGTTTCACTGAAAAAAATTGCAAGCCGAAGCTCAAAGGTTTACCTAAATCCTAATAACCAGTGGATGCACCACTAAAACCGACATCGACAACCAAGGTCGAAAAAAATTTCATTTCCGGGTCATTCCGACCCTTAGCATTGACGTACTGGCCTATCGGATCCATGTCGACACCTATATGAGTGCAAACTTGTCAAAAACAGTTTGAAAATGACACAAAACTTGGAAAAGGCATATGCACAAACAAATCACATCGACACTCTTGTCAAAAACCAAAGACCTAAAGCCTGCTCCGCTACCAAGCTAAAACGACCGCATCCCAAAACCAAATATACAAAACATAAATGACAATAAAAAGACAAAAATGTCCTTGAGTCCAAGGATGCCAAACACTATGTAAAACATATCATCAAAAACTCGATGTAACAAATTAAACATCGGGATGCTTAAAGATTCAAAAATAATCGGGCTTATCAAGCCATGTAAACACCGGTAAACCAACCGGAAAACAAGTATTCAATCCAAACAATACAAACAACATCGTGATAAGTTATGCAGCAGAAAATCAATATCTAGTTCAGTGACAAATACAGACATATGAAGTGTCAACCTATGGATCCGTCCCCGAAGGAAAGTAGGCACGGTTACCTGAATGCATCCCTGATCCATGATCAGTTAACCTGTGTAAAAACAGTGAGGGGGTGAGACCAACCATTGTCTCACCACAAACAAATAAACCAGAATATACATATACAAATCAACCGCGAGTACATCAGAATCTGGCAATAACTGTCACAGTGCACATAGCAAGTCACAGTACACAAACAAAGTCAACATTAGACTTTAGTCCCACACTTAACCCAAATTATCTTATTGAGAGATAGTTTATCATTTATTAACTTTGAATATTTTATTAAGGCCCTCTACTGTGTGCGTCGGGCGCGGTAGCGACTGGCCAGCTCCTCAGGGCATAAGCCTAAATATAAACATATATCAACACACCGGAATGGGTAAGTTCCGACAAAGAAAACCACTAACAAAACAAGTGGTCGACAACTCTAGGAGGGGTGCTCTCCTTAAAGGAATAAACAATCCAAAATCTTAGGGCACACCCGTCAGTCCCCATGTCACTGGCTCTGTGAGGGGTGCTCTCACGAAAGGAAATATATAATAACAAATAACCAAGGGGTACACCCGATAAATCCCCAAGGCGCCAACTCTGTGAGGGGTACTCTCACTATTATACTAATCGAGGGGCGTACCCATCAATCCCCTCATCGCCGTCTCTGTGAGTACTACTCACTAACATAATAGGACCCGAGGGGTACCCTCTCTCCCTCTTGGTGCTACCAGTCAACAGCCCCACAGTAGATCATGTATTATTTATAGTTATTTGTTATCAGTTATGACTTATGTATTGAGTGATTCTCATAGTGTGTTTTCAGGTGATGTGCCACCAGAGAGAGTCTCTAAATCGAGCCTAAGGCTCACAGGAACACATGATATTGGCATAACAACACATATCATAAAACAAGGCAATTCCAGCCCATAAATAATCAACATGGCATTCTCAGCTCATAATAATTAGCATGACATTATCAGCTCATCACGATTAACATGGCATCGAAGAACATACATAGTCAGGCACATATTGCATGTTTCCGGTATGCGAAATGACACTCATATACAAGAAAAACATGCAGCGGAATTTCCGGAAACAACATAGGAACACATGTGAAGCGTATAAACCGAATAACAATTTTCGTACCTTACACGGTTAGGATCTTCCACCTAACTGAAGTGCCGGAATCAGCAAGAGCAAGACAAGGTATCCCGCCCCTCTACGGTATCCACACGAACCGTGATCAAGTCAGAATCGTCACACGATCTCCAACTTCAAGCCCTCCCGAACTGATGTGCTAGCAACAGGATTTTCGGGAGCTTTTTGTGGTGTCTATCTTCTTTCTCAAAGAAGGGTATGTGTGTGTTTTACTCTCAAAAACTCAGAAGCTCTCAAGACACTCTCAAGGATACTCTGAAAACTGAATGAATATGAGAGAGAGGAGCAAATATGATCTGATCACTAAGGCACTCCACCCACTCACACATAATGCCATTAGGTTAATAGCAAAATGGCCAACATAGTGGACCAAAGGTGATGACCCTCATCACTAATGTCTCCCACTAACATAATCAGATTACAACACACCATATCACCATGTCTGATCAATAATTCAGATAATTTATTGATCCAAAATGACCCTGGTTCAACCATGGTCCAACCACACTCGGTCCAACCATGGTCCGACCACGGTACAACCACCTGCTCGAATCAACGGTTCTATGTGTGTGACCCTGTAGGCACCTGTAACATTCGGCAATAATTGTAAAATCTCATTTTACAATTATAAGCAAAGAGCGGCGTTTAGCAACACATCATTGCTACCCGAACGACAAGATTAGTACTGATTCTAGATGCCTCGAAACATATCATCATCCCTTCGTCCCATTATCAAGATTAAACCGAGACATGGAATATGTCAATCTCGTATATGTTTAATCTTAGTTTCTTGATCCCCGAGTTAACTGTGTAAAACGGATACTCGTGATATTGCCATATCACCTAATCCGAGCATGGCCATGCATTTAACAGTTCAACTCTATCAAGAAATTATCTGATAATATCCCCGTTATATGGGTTGGATGAATTCCCTCTGGATCATACAAAACCCACTACACATTTATCATATACCCAATGATTACCCTTAAGTCCACCCAGTACGAATGACTAGGAATAATATCAAAGTATACGACTTATATGTTGGGAACCTTGATGATCTCAGGTCTAAGGACAATACATATAAGAACCACTAATGACAATCATATAACGTTCCATGTAGGGTTCTTATGTGGGTCGGTCCAGTCCACAAGTTCTCTAACTTGTACCCGTATGTAGAATTCATATCTCATATAATTCTCAACATACGCTAGTCTTAATTTATTATTACAACCCATCCATAATAATAATCGACTAGGGACATTTAAGAATATAAAATATTCTAGGGTTATAAATATGTGCGAGCGATTATCCCATAATCATATTTAATGGAATAACCTTAATGTATATACATGACTACAATCATCCATGGATTGGCTTTTGGGCATATTACTAACAATCTCCCACTTGCACTAAAGCCAATCGTACATGTATCTAATACCAATGGATGCGCAATGACCATCATGCTTCTGCTGTGTGAGCGGCTTAGTCATGGGATCTGCTACATTGTTCTCAGATGGAACTCTGCACAGTCCGACATCGCCTCTCTCTATGATCTCTCTAATAAGATGATACCGTCGGAGTATATGTTTGGATCTCTGGTGGTATCTAGGCTCTTGAGCCTGTGCGATTGTCCCATTGTTGTCACAATAGAGCTCAATCGGACTCTCAATACTAGGAACCACCCCAAGTTCAATTATGAACTTCTTAATCCAAACAGCCTCTTTCGCCGCATCTGAGGCAACAATGTACTCAGCCTCGGTTGTAGAATCTGCAACTGTCTCTTGCTTAGAACACTTCCAGCATACAGCACCACCTCCAAGACAAAACACATATCCTGATTGCGATCTGAAGTCATCCCTGTCGGTTTGGAAGCTAGCATCGGTGTAACCCTTTACAATGAGCTCATCAACGATTCCGTAAACCAGGAATGCATCCTTAGTCCTTCTCAAGTACTGAAGGATGTTCTTAACCGCTGTCCAGTGACTCTCACCAGGATCAGATTGGTAGCTGCTTGTGACACTCAAAGCATAAGCGACATCCGGTCGAGTACATAGCATGTCATACATGATAAAACCTATTGCCGAAGCATAAGGGATCTTACTCATCTGCTCTCTCTCCTTAGATGTACTAGGACATTGATTCCTTGAGAGAGAGATGCCATGTGACATGGGCAAGAATCCTTTCTTAGAATCCTGCATGCTAAACCTCTTTAGCACCTTGTCAATATATGTACTCTGACTTAGCCCGAGAAGCCTTTTGGATCTATCTCTATAGATCTTTATACCTAACACATAGGCAGCTTCTCCTAAGTCCTTCATTGAGAAATTCTTCCCTAACCAAGCCTTTACAGACTGTATTATCGGAATATCATTCCCAATAAGTAGAATGTCGTCAACATATAACAACAAGAAAACAATAGTGCTCCCACTAACCTTCTTGTAAACACATGGTTCATCTTCATTTTTTATGAAACCAAACTCTTTGATTACATCATTAAAACGAAGATTCCAACTCCTTGAAGCTTGCTTAAGTCCATAAATGGACCTTTGCAACTTGCATACCATATTGGCATTCTCTGGATCGACAGAACCTTCAGGCTGTGTCATATACCCATCCTCTAAAAGATTTCTATTAAGGAAAGCGGTTTTGACATCCATTTGCCATATCTCATAATCATGGTATGCAGCTATAGCCAACAGAATTCGGATGGATTTAACCATGGCAACTGGTGAGAAGGTTTCATCATAGTCAATACCATGAACTTGTTTGAAACCTTTCGCAACCAATCGCCCTTTATAGGTAATCATATTACCATCCATGTCGGTCTTTTTCTTAAAAACCCATTTACACCCTATGGGTTTTACCCCTTCGGGTGGCTCAACCAAGGTCCATACCTTGTTTTGATACATGGATTCCATTTCCGAATTCATGGCTTCTAGCCACTTCTGGGAGTCCGGACTCGTAACAGCCTGCTGATAGGAAGTGGGCTCATCCTCATCTATGAGCATCACGTCTCTAGTATGAGTCATGAGAAATCCATATCTCTCAGGCTCATACCGAATCCTATCCGACCTACGCGGTCCATGTGTTATAGGAACAGGATTCTCATCCACAACACCTTGTGGTTCCTGTCCTTGTTCCATCTCAGTCTCTAGATCTCGAACTTCTTCGAGTTCTATTTTCCTCCCACTGATTCCTCTAGAAATAAATTCTCTTTCTAGAAAAATAGCAGTCCGAGCAACAAACACTTTGTGGTCGGTGGGATTATAGAAGTAATACCCTTTGGTTTCCTTAGGGTATCCTACAAATAGGCACTTCTCGGATTTAGGGCCGAGTTTATCCGATGCTTCACGTCTTACGTAAGCCTCACAACCCCAAATCCTCATAAAAGACAAATTGGGACGCTTCCCAGTCCATATCTCATATGGTGTCTTTTCGACCGATTTAGATGGAACACGGTTAAGTGTAAAAGCAGCACTCAATAGTGCATGTCCCCAAAAAGAAGAAGGAAGGTCAGCTTGACTCATCATAGAACGAACCATGTCCAACAAGGTTCTGTTCCTCCTTTCGGATACACCATTCCATTGAGGCGTACCCGGTGGAGTGAGCTGTGATACTATACCACAGTCTTTTAGATGGTCAAGAAAATCTCGGTCTAAATATTCACCGCCTCGATCTGATCGAAGCATCTTAATACTTTTCCCGAGTTGATTCTGTACTTCATTCTTAAATTCCTTGAACTTTTCAAAGGATTCTGACTTGTGTCTCATTAGATACACATAGCCATATCTACTGAAATCATCAGTAAACGTAATGAAGTACTGAAAACCACCTCTAGCCTGTGTAGACATAGGTCCGCATACATCAGTATGTATTAGACCTAATAAGTCCGAGGCTCTTTCTCCTTTACCAGTAAAGGGAGCCTTAGTCATTTTGCCTAACAAACATGACTCACATGTCTCATATGATTCAAAATCAAATGAGTCTATTAGTCCATCTTTATGGAGCTTAGCAATGCGAGTTTCGTTTATATGGCCTAAACGACAATGCCAAAGGTAGGTTTCATTAGAATCATTCATTCTAACCTTCTTCGTATTAACGTTATAGATTGGCGTTTCTAGGTTTAGAACATACAAGCCATTGCTCAAATTTGCACCACCATAATAAATATCATTGAAATAAATTGAACAACATTTGTTCTTTATTACAAATGAAAATCCTTTCTTGTCCAAACAAGATACAGAAATCAAATTTCTGCTTATGGTAGGTACAAAATAGCAATCATCAAGTTCCAAAACCAAGCCACTAGGCAAAGATAGAAAATAAGTCCCTACGGCTAATGCAGCAACTCTTGCTCCATTCCCGACACGTAGGTCTATCTCACCCTTCGCCAATCTTCTACTCTTTCTTAGTTCCTGCACATTTACACAAATGTGAGAACCACATCCGGTATCCAATACCCATGATGCAGAAGTAGAGATATTAGCTTCTATAACGAGAATACCTGAAGTAGAAGTCTCACTTCCCTTCTTGTTCCTCTTTACCTCTTCAAGGTAAACAGGGCAGTTGCGCTTCCAATGGCCCGGTTTGTTGCAATGGAAACAATGTCCATCCTTAGCAACTCCACCCTTGGGTTTAAGCACATGATCACAGGAAGAAGCACATGCACCAAACCTTTTGGCACTCTTCTTCTTCTTGTCGAACTTTGCTTTACCCTTTCCTTTGCCCTTTCCAATCATCAATATGTTGGATTTATTTGCCTTCATTTGTTGCTCAGCTGTTCCCAACATATTGAGCAACTCAGACAAGGATTTGTCAAGATGGTTCATGTTGAAGTTCATGACAAATTGACTGTAACTGTCCGGCAACGATTGCAGGACAAGGTCTACAGCCAATTCCTTTTGCAAAGGAAATCCAAGACCCTCAAGGCTCTCAATGTATCCGATCATTTTGAGCACATGCGGCCTTACGGGTGATGAGTCGGCCATCCTGCATTGGAATAATGCTTTAGAGGTCTCATACCTCTCATGCCTCGCCTGCTCTTCAAAGAGCATTTTCAGGTGTTCGATCATATCGAACGCCCCCATGTTCTCGTGTTGCTTCTGAAGCTCAGATTCCATGTTAACAAGCATGAGGCATCCTATATCCAATGCATCATCAAGGTGCTTCTTATAAGCATCCCTCTCTGCCCTAGGAGCACTAGGCGCCGGTTCCATCGGAACTGGCCCTTCAAGGACATACAGCTTCTTTTCTTGTTTGAGGACAATCCTCAAATTGCGATACCATTTAAGGAAATTATTCCCATTCAGCTTGTCCTTCTCAAGGACCGATCGCAATGATAGTGTACCTGTGTTTTGTGCCATGGTAGTTCTACAACAAAGATCAACTCACACAAATAAGAGTCATGCATACATAAATCATTTAACAAGGAATTTTATTAAATGATGCTCCTACTATGAATCAATAAAATGACAACAAGTAGGCCAAGATCCATATTTCACTACAACATAAGTCAGCTTTGGCTGATCACCTACATCATAGCTATTTAGGTAGACAACTCTTGTCAATTACATCTCTATGTAACTCTTGGATAGTTGAGTGAACAACACTTTGTCCATATCTATCTCATAGACATTACTCAACCCTTGCCTCTAAGTCCTTAATCCTATCAAGATGACTTAGTTAAGTCCAAACCCACAATAAGCAGTCGAGATATTACAATTATCCACTCGCACCTTGCTAGGATAAACATAGGCACCTTGCTTTGGCAAAACCTACCTAGTGTTGATCTAAGCAATGATGAGTGCTTATCATGGAAGGCAACTAAGAACTTAATATTTACATCAACATATGTTCATACATCACATGCATATAATCAACAAATCATACATTTATGTTATGTAAATTTGGAAACCAAAATACATGTGAATATCGATGACTAACTTGAAACATCGATGTTTTGAGAATCTGATTCTCCCAACTACTTGGCAGCACTAAGTATTTCGGCCATATCTAGAGCTGTAGAGCTCGGATTTATGCAAACTTGGTGTTCCTAGAAAGCTAAGAAGTAGGGATACAACTTTGCTGTTCAGACCAGACACCAATTCGGCCTCCGTTTTCCCCGAATTCGCTGTTGAAGTCACTAGATACCACAACATTGATGTTGAACCCTTCAACATCGATGTTTGAAGTTTGCGAATCCACAGAACATCGATGTTTACAAGCCAAAATCGATGTTGAAGGTTTCCGAACCCTCCAAACATCGATGTTGACAATCAAACATCGATGTTGGAGGTTGTCGAGCCCTCAGAACATCGATGTTGACCTTCAAACATCGATGTTGGAGGTTTCCGAGTGCATAGAACATCGATGTTAACACTTAAACATCGATGTTTTGACCTCTCGGCCGACAATCGACCTAAGAGAACATCGATGTTGAAGCTTAAACATCGATGTTGTAGGTATCATATACCTTTCAAGCACCCTTGTCGAACTCATTCGACTTTCTACCAATAACATCTTGATTGATATCACATACCAATCAAGTTTTTGTTGTCAAAACACTTTTGACAAATCAACCTCAACAACATATATATCACATATACACAATTGAATACAATATAACATGATCATGCTTTATCACATAGAACATATCATGTATATATACTAAAAGCATATCAAACATATGCATATATTTGCATGGCAAATCACATATACCAAAACAAATTCAGCATATCACACATATGCAAGCATATCTCTTATACTAAAAAGAATTCCAGCATATCACATATACCTAAACAAGTTCAAGCTACATCACATGTAACATATGAACATGAATTCAGTTTAGAGCTTCACAAGTAGCTCTGATACCACCGTAAGTTTCCGGAATGCGAAATGACACTCATATACAAGAAAAACATGCAGCGGAATTTCCAAAAACAACATAGGAACATATGTGAAGCGTATAAACCGAATAATAATTTTCGTACCCTACACGGTTAGGATCTTCCACCTAACTGAAGTGCCGGAATCAGCAAGAGCAAGACAAGGTATCCCGCCCCTCTACGGTATCCACACGAACCGTGATCAAGTCGGAATCGTCACACGATCTCCAACTTCAAGCCCTCCCGAACTGATGTGCTAGCAACAAGATTTTCGGGAGCTTTGTGTGGTGTCTATCTTCTTTCTCAAAGAAGGGTATGTGTGTGTTTTACTCTCAAAAACTCAGAAGCTCTCAAGACACTCTCAAGGATACTCTGAAAACTGAATGAATATGAGAGAGAGGAGAAAATATGATCTGATCACTAAGGCACTCCACCCACTCAAACATAATGCCATTAGGTTAATAGCAAAATGGCCAACATAGTGGACCAAAGGTGATGACCCTCATCACTAATGTCTCCCACTAACATAATCAGATTACAACACACTACATCACCATGTCTGATCAATAATTCAGATAATTTATTGATCCAAAACGACCCTGGTTCAGCCATGGTCCAACCACGGTCCAACCACACTCGGTCGAACCATGGTCGACCACGGTACAACCACCTGCTCGAATCAACGGTTCTATGTGTGTGACCCTGTAGGCACTTGTAACATTCGGCAATAATTGTAAAATCTCATTTTACAATTATAAGCAAAGAGCGGCGTCTAGCAACACATCATTGCTACCCGAACGACAAGATTAGTACTGATTCTAGATGCCTCGAAACATGTCCTCATCCCTTCGTCCCATTAACAAGATTAAACCGAGACATGGAATATGTCAATCTCGTATATGTTTAATCTTAGTTTCTTGATCCCCGAGTTAACTGTGTAAAACGGATACTCGTGATATTGCCATATCACCTAATCCGAGCATGGCCATGCATTTAACAGTTCAACTCTATCAAGAAACCATCTGATAATATCCCCGTTATATGGGTTGGACGAATCCCCTCTGGATCATACAAAACCTACTACACATTTATCATATACCCAATGATTACCCTTAAGTCCACCCAGTTACGGATGACTAGGAATAATATCAAAGTATACGACTCATATGTTGGGAACCTTGATGATCTCAGGCCTAAAAACAATACATATAAGAACCACTAATGACAATCATATAACGTTCCATGTAGGGTTCTTATGTGGGTCGGTCCAGTCCACAAGTTCTCTAACTTGTACCCGTATGTAGAATTCTTATCTCATATAATTCTCAACATACGCTAGTCTTAATTTATTATTACAACCCATCCATAATAATAATCGACTAGGGACATTTAAGAATATAAAATATTCTAGAGTTATAAATATGTGCAAGCGATTATCTCATAATCATATTTAATGGAATAACCTTAATGTATATACATGACTACAATCATCCATGGATTGGCTTTTGGGCATATTACTAACACATATCACAGCCAAAGCATGTATCACAACAAGCCAAACCAGGCATAAATTACTTGCAGCATAAAATCATTTACCAAACTATGTACCAAGCCTATCAACCTGAGTATCGTAGGCAGTAAAGCATATAAAGATTTATATGTCCTCACCTTGGCCATAACGATTGCCTCGGAAGCTAAAGCCACAATCCGCCTCACATTCCTATGCACATAGCATCCTACGAATAGATACAACATATAAGATTTTATTCATGACAGTTACATGAATGCATGCCAAAGCTATGATCTCGAATTTAACCCGTGACACTAGGCCCACACCAAAATATCGGTGTCCAAGCCCAAATAACTCTTGTAAATCTCACCGATCCCATTCGAATCCATCGCCCACTGGTGTAATGACTTGATCAAAATTAAGGGCGTAACTTATATTACCAAGTTAACCATTGGGTTTAGAACCCAATTCCCGCATTCCCCCATGTTTGGGCCTAAAGTCCATCACAAGTTAATTACCTTTTAATTGGGCCTAAAGTCCACAAGGTCACTGGGCCTAAAGCCCACTTCCTCAAGATCCACCATTAAAATCCATAAATGTCCCTAGGCTTAAAGCCCATCTCTTATAATCCATTTTTATCACTTAAAGGTCATAGAGCTTTGTTAATGGGCCTGAGCCTGGTTTCCTAACTCCCGTTTTAAAAACTTACCCGAGCCCAAGAATACCCAGACTTAGGAGTTCTTTGCATGTCGGACTTAACTCGACCACGTCACTCAACTCATCACACTCGGTTTCCACTATTTCCGTTTCTTTCCGATACATGGATTACAAACTTCCCGTACACGATATGTACAAAGTTAAATACAAGCCCAACCGGGAATTACCGTTAATAACTAGATAAGGAATCGTCTTGCCGAAACTATGCGCGAACTTCGCTAAAAAGAACCCGAGCTCGTCGGAACAGTACCCAGGACGCCGGATTCCGGTCAACCCCGCCGGAACAATGTCTAAGCTCGCTGAAACTTCCCGACAACCATGAATCGGCACCAACACTTCAAATCCAACCCGGATACCCACATATCAACACCCAAAACATCAACACAACAACAACATAGCACCAAAACAAATTAAAATAGCAAACTGAAACATCGGACCCTTACCGGAAAAGGAATCCCACTGTCCAAGGTCGAAGCTACACAAACTGGTCACGGTTCAGCCCGATAACGCCAAAACCCGAGCCCAAAACCTCACGGCCAAAGGAACTACTCTCGCCTCCATCACGGATCCGGCCGTCAACAGGGCACCACGACCCGGATCTGCAACCTAGTCGATTCGTCACACCCAAACTCGGATCCATCGAAACCAACAAGTCCTCTGCCGGTTACGAAACAAAAACAAACCGCACCACCACCCGATCCGCAACACACACGAGCCAACAACACAAACACACACACCCGATTAAAAGATCGGTACACAAGACAAACGAACGAGAAGCAAAGAGGAGGAGCACGACTTACCAACAAGCGACGGGGATGGCGACTACTCGACCCGAGCGACAACGACGACGCAGCAGTTTGATTCCATCCCGATCTTAGTCGTAAGCATGGAGCCGAGTAAGGCTTCGGGTCACAGGTCACTGGCCTTCACGAGTGACTTCCTCCTCCTGCAGGTGTCCGATGGTGGCTTCTTTGTGAAGGAGAGGAGGAAGGGATGGTGGTGACGGTTCGGGAGCTCGAGAGAGAGTAGAGAAAAGAGAGGAAGTGCTAGCCGGTTGGGGAGAGAAGGAGAAAGAGATAGAATGAAGAGAGAGAGTGAAAGAGATGCTTAAATATCTAGGATAACCCTAGGCTTCGGTTGCATCCAAAACGACGTCACTTTGCTAAGCAACGACGCCGTTTGGTACCTCTGTCTCCTCAAGTCAAAGCAGACTTACCCCCTCGGTCAAAACGCGACTAGGATATGTGTTTAATGTATTCGCTCCACCAAAACGACGTAATTTAACTCGAAACTACATTAAAATATGTGTTTCACCTCCAAACATAAATTAACTCCAAAGAAAAACTAATTAATGATATATATACCAACGTAGAAGAGATAACTTCCGAGGAAAAGAAACAATTCCTCAATCAAAAACTCGGAAATATCAGGAGGGTAAAATTTGGAATAAAAATTTCATAAATTTAATTATGAAAAAAAAATTCGGGGCGTTACACAAATTGTGTGTAATTGATTAATGGCTAGAAATAAGGGAAAAATGCGTTTCTGGGGTCCATGCCCGCCATAGTCGGGCGGTCATGGCGTGATGTCTGTCGGCTGTGGCGGTCATCGCGTAATGGCCACCCGCCATTTTGCTCCAGTAATACGTATTTTCCATTTTTTCCATTTTCAACTCTAAATCACCATTAATTTCGGGTCTGATTGATTTTCAGTGAGGGATTAAAGTTGTCAGACCATGAATTACTCCATTCTTGTTGTCTACTCCTATCAATCACTCCAATTAACATTAGTGCACTCCAACTTGTCCAAAATCAACTCTTTTCTACCATAAACTCATATATGCTATAAAAAATAATTTTAGTTCAGATTTTTCACGAAAATCAAAACTAAAAGTGGGTTGTAAGGATTAAGTTTTACTGGACCAAACTCTTGTGAATATCTACATTTTATCAGTTAAACTTATAAAATACCTTAAGCCTAAAATTAAATCTTCTCATTAACTTTGGGTTAAAATATTTTAAAATTCTAAACTAATAAAATGTAGAAGTCCAAATTTGGATGTTCACACTTAAGCATCATCCTTAGGCAACAACTTCATAAGGCAACCAATCTAGCTAACCAGAGATGCTGCATTCGGGGGTTCGTTACAAGTGGGATGGTGTTAGATACCCACCCGTGTTGGGGTAAAACCATGTGCAATTGAAGAACCCTCTTGTATGTCTTGTGCAAGTGTAGAATTCAATACAACAGTAACAATAATAAACAAAAATCTAAAGAAAATAAACAAATAATTGAGCTTGAGTTTCTACCACTAGAAACCACCTACGTACCCCGACGACCGGATTCAAAGCTCACGTAGTTCTTACATAGCATCACTCAACAATCACATCATCATCATCCCAGCAAACAATAATCACGAAATCAACAACAATCAATAAATAAAAGATAAAAAATTTGCCTCTTGTAGCCCTCCTCTAGCTCCTTGCTTTATGGTGCTTTCTAACCCAATTCTTTCCCACTCCTTAGCTCAATCTTCAATCTCCTCTTGATCTCCTCTTGTTGACTTCTTCTTACTGCTCCTCTCCACAAATTTCCTCCAAAATTCTAACCCTAAAAGTGTTTCTAAACTAGAAGAGTTTCTCCAAGCTTTCTAAGTTTATGGGTGTTTCTTCTCTAGAGTTTGATGCCCTTTGTGAATGAATAAGAGGGGGTCTATTTATAGTGTTCTGAGTGTTGGGAGCCGTCCTTTTGATCCTAGGGTCGAGATTGAATCCTTAGATCTGATGGCTGAGAGCTAGAATAAAAAAATAGGAAAAAAATTTCCGTTCTAAGCAGTCATGACTACCAGCCCTGGCGGTCATCTCGTGATGACCGCCATGGGTTGGCGTCTTCCCTTGATGTCCGCCCAGGCCTGGCGGTCATGTCGCCATGACCGCCCGGGCCTGGGTTACTATTCCTGTTCTTTTCCTCTTTTTCCTATTTAATTCCCTTCTAACTTGATTCCCCCGCCCTCTATTTTTGTTTTCTGCCTAGAAGCACTCCTAACTTGTAGCCTACTCCCTCACTTTTCCTCTTTATCAAAGCCACACCCAATTTTGCCTCTATTCTATAATTTTTACTATAAATACACATTGCACTAAAAAGGATAATTTTAATTCCAATTTTTTACGAAATTCAGAATTAAATTAAGCTGCAAGTAATGTAATCTATTGGGCCATTATTGCTGGAGGGTCTATGTTTTATTAATTCAGACTATAAATCTATTAAAAATAAATCATCTCATTACTATTGGCTTAAATAAATAAATAGCCCAAATAAATAAAATATTCTATATTCTATTAAATCAAACTTGAAACATGTTTTAGCCAAGGATTAAATCATCTCATTAATCCTAAAGCCTAAACACATAAAAGGCGAAATTAAATAAAATATTCATATTCTACCAAGATAAATTCTAAACATAGTAGAACCAAAGACTAAATCATCTCATTAATCTTATGGTTTAAATACATTTTAAACCTACACTAATAAAATATGCGTGGCCAAATTTGGGTGTTCATAGTACCCATGATAAATAATGAAAGAGTAACAAAAGATATAAAACAAGTATTAAGAGTAGTATGATAATAATAGAAAATAATTAATAGATATTGTAATGTCCTGGCTTTGAGACTGCCATTACGGACCAACACGGGACCTTTTCAACATTTGCATATTTTCTGGTAAAACTTTCCAAGTGGTCACTCATTCCAGGATTGGTCTAAGTCCAGCACGTTTAACTTTGAATTTTTTATGGAATAAACACCGAAAATGTAGGTGCATCATGTTGATATAGTTAGTACCATCAATCCATTTAAGCTATTCTCAATTGTACAATCCTGTACTTGTACAACTTCAAAATCACTTCAGAAGAGCAATTCTTAATTAAGTCCTATACTTGTATAATTACGAAATTGCGCAACTGCGTAGCACCATCCCTACACAATCTCACGATCTCCTCTATTCCGATGTGGATTCGGTTCAGTCATGTGCCCCCTTTCTCTAGAAGCCTACCAAAAGCCACTCATTGTCCATGCTCACCCCAGCACTAGTGTACGGGTGCCACAGGTATAGAAAGGATGAAAATAACAAGAAAAATTTTAGAAACAAACACCTTAGTAGGCTAGAGACTCGTGCTGATAATGTGTTATAAAATTGAGGATGGAATGCAATCTTGATGGTAACAATATCACTTTGATGGTGATAATACAACCTTGATAGTAAATTTGATAATAGATAATAATGCGGACAAATGGTAATAATTAAACTAATAGGGAAGGAAGTCGAGGAGAAAAGTATGTAGGAGAAAAGGGAGGAGTTTTATATTGAGAGGTGAAAGGTAAAAATGTGTATGAATGAAGGGGATATTTATAGATGAGAATGCGAGATAAAAAAACAAGTTAGTTAGGTTATATTATAAGGATAAAATCACATGGATATTAAATAATAAAGAAAAGACAATAGAAGGTAGATAAGGAGATAGTGAAAGAGAACAAACTAAGTAGATGTTAGGTATATAATAAAATACTTTACTTAAGGTAAATTCGAGTATTATAAAAATGATTTTATTGAACAATAACAATGACATTCACTCATATATTTGTAAAAGTTTTAATTTTAAAACTGTATATTATTTTAGTTTTTTTGTCTTCAAATCATACTACTTATTTATGACTAGTACTTTTAGCTTTTTTATCATTTCATAAAAATTGCGCGAAAGTTACATGTAATTTTTATACCAACTCTAATTAAATTTTATATATTTATAATCCCAATAACAGTTTTTTTTTGTTAATACAACGGTGAAAACAGCAACCCTCGACCTATCGATCCGACTGTTTAAGTAGCCGAATCGACAACCGAATCCGACCGTTGAAAGGCCGAACGGACAGTGTCGCGCGTCCTGGACCGGATTTTGATGATGACCTGCCGATTCGACTGATGGAAGGCCAAACCGACAACTGAATCCGACCGTTGAAAGAAGGGCCGAACGGACGAACGTCAAACGCCCTAAATCGGGTTTTGTGTTTTGGGTTTTCTAAGTTATGCTAAAACAAATAAAGCATGATAAATCACGCTAAAGCGCGATGAAAGTAAACTGATAAAAGAAAGAGATTGGTCTTTTGATTGATTCTTCTGGATCCCGCTACAAGCATTATCAATAACCTTATATAGGTTATCACAAAACAAAAGATAAAACAATAAAATACCCCAAGATAAAAACCTTATTTCGAATTCTAAACACCAGTTGAGGCGGGATATCCTCTGAACTCTGATATCTTCCCTTTTAACTTTCAAAGAAATCACAAAGGATTGTACAGACCCTAACGGCTTGTGGACTTCCTTGATCACAAGTCAACCGATCTTTTAACGACTTGATAATACCAAAAATCATAATTCAAATTCAAATCCAAGAACCGGTCATTGACCAGTGTACGATATCGGACTTAGAAAGACACCAAACCCAGTCTAGTTCCCCTGACCCTATAAGCCTTAGACACCTGTTAAATGCTTAGTCCAATGAAAGTCCAGAGGAGATCCATGGCATCGGTCCTAGTCCAATGGATGATATTAGTCTTGGACCAGTGGATAATATCGGTCTTGGACCAGTGGATGACATCAGTCTTGGACCAGCGAATGACATCGGTCTTGGACCAGCGAATGACATCAGTCTTGGACCAGTGGATGACATCGGTCTTGGACCAGTGGAAGACATCGGTCTTGGACCAACGAATGACATCGGTCTTGGACCAGATACCAAAGAAAGACTATTGGGCCTATAAGAGCACAATACCGACCCTTGTCCCGAGCCCAAACATGAGCGACCTATAGTAGGTCACGATTTTGGTCTTGGTATAAACAGTTGCCCCCCTCAGCCCTTTGATTGAAGATTATCGTAAATCGAAGGGGTGATCCATACCAATAGCCAAAATCGAAACACCTGCAGCACTGAACTCAACCTGCACGGCCAAAGAAACTCGAAGTGAATGCCACCGGCCGACAATGATCCGGAGCCAACTCAATCGTGATCAATGAGACCCAAAGTCAACCTTTTGGTCAATAAAAAGCAACCCCATCATACCAAAAATCGACTCATCCAGGGTTGAAAGTCAACCCAATAGATCAACAAAGTCAAAAATCAATCCATTGATCAACCGGGCTAAAAGGCAACGCAGGGTCAAAAGTCAACCCCATCGATCAACCCTAGCAGACAATATGGCCAAAAGTCAACCCCAACAGTCAAAAAGTCAACCCCATCGGTCAATCAGGACCGAAAGTCAACTCACAAGTCATGGAGTAGCCAAAAGTCAACTCACACGTCATGCAGTGAGCAAAAGTCAAACCACAGGTCAAAGGAACGATCTGCGACATCAATCAACCGACTCGCCCAAAGAGACCACGAACGACCTGCCACACTATCCAACCATCAATCCACGACCATTACTATCACATCTCTTCACGGCAACTAGGCCCATGCCACAGATCGATCCAAGCAGCAGTTGATGATGAACGGCCTATGCCACAGATCGATCCATCACAGATCGACCTAGGTAGTAATAGATGACCTTACATCGGCCTATGACACATCCAGGTAGTAGTAGATGATCTTACAGATCGATCTAAGTTGTAATGGCCGTCACCCCTTCTAATGCTCATCTCCAAGAACCCATCTCCAAATCAAATTCAACCTTTCCTTGTTGAAATAAAAACTCTCTCGCCATAAAAAGAATGAAGTTTGGCGCCAAACCATACCGCCGATTCTGTCCCAGAAACCCTAAGGTTTATCCCAAGAACCCGACCTCAAAATAAATTTGGTGACGAATCCTTATCAATGCCACAATCGTTCTTGTAAAGAATTCTTAAATGACCTCTTCCTCTGTGAAATATAAACTTCATAAACGATCTCACAGATTGCTCTTTGTAGAATTTGCAAGATATATATACTTAAAGAACGATCTCACAGATCACCTCATGTAGTAGTGACCAGTCTCACAGACTGATCTAGCGTGGTAATGGCCTACATCACAGATGGATCTATGTAGTAGTGGACGATCTCACGGATCGATCTACGAAGTAATGGCCTATGTCACAGATCGATCTAAGTAGTAATAGATGATCTCATAGATCGATCTATGTAGTAATGGCCTATGTCACAGATCAATCTATATAGTAATGGATGATTTCACAGATCGATCTATGTAGTAAGAAATGGCCGTAACCTGCATTGGTTGTGAGCAACAATACAACCTTCATCACCTTAAAAACTTTCACTAGCCGAACTCAGCCTTGAATGATTGTTTGCTAAAACAAATCGACCATGACGGACAGGAGCAAAGATCCGATCACGGCCAGAATTACTAAACAACAACCTTTAGCATAAGAACCAAAATCTAAGTCGAGCTTTACGGACAAATATACTATGCAGGTCCGTATAAGTACCGTAACTCCATTCCGTAAAGAACAAGATAACTGTTCACCCCTCAAAGGTTGGATCTCTATGTTCTCCAATATCATGAAATCATCAGGTTCTTCTTTCATGATATCTCTATCCGGAGAAAGTGACTGGCCCGCTCCTACGTTAAAAAAGATTGGCAACACAAGATACTTGGAAATCGGTGCCTTCACTGGTAGAGAGCCAAATTGTATGGCCTGCAACATCTCCACATCATCATCCTTCTTGAGTTCGACCAAGTCGATAGACCTATGTTTGGGGACCCAAACCTTGGTTAATGGCCGTGCACGGTGCGACTTGATCTCCTTTTTTATTGGACGTTTGATCTTCGATTGCACCTGCTGCTTGGGCAATGAACGCCCTTGGTTTGCTGGTCTCCTAGATCGTTCTGACAACCTGGATGACTGCTGAGACTGAGCGCCCAGTCTTTTAACTATTGGTCTTCTAGGGTCCGCAACTTCACTCTGGATTGGCCTAGGCTTGGCCAATGGTTCTCCTGTCCTCTTCAATGATCTGGTGGCTGACACCTAGTTCCCTCCTCAGGTGCTGCATGCGTCTCTTCTGGGTCCTGGTAAGCCCAAATCGCTCAAAGCGAGTCTCCAAATCCCTTAAGTGTCCGTGTGGGGAAATCGGAATTCGTCGTTGTTGCTTCCTCGGCTGGTTCACATGCCACTTATGATCTTTGAGAGCTAAGGGCCTGATCAACTTGGACGGAGGCCTACTATCAACCAGTTCAGAATGGAGCTGTACCTTAGGATTGATCCTGCTGCACCCAGAACACCGTGTTACCTCATATTTGACCTCCATTGCCCTCGGCTTGATCTTTGCACCAGAATCTGTGACCTCGATCTGCGGCTTGGGGGTGTTGAGTGACCTATTCTGTACATAACCAGAACCAAGAGTTTGTCGACTATGACCATTGGGTGTGGCCTTATGGTTCCAGCCCTTGGGAATGGTCTGGCAGTTCTGGCCTTTTATAGTGGCAAGTTGACCACAAGCGGTGGTCTTTCGGTCCTGGCCACCAGGCATTGTCTGTTGGTCCTTCTTATTAGGAATAACCTGGTGGCTCTGTCCAGCAGCAATGCTCTGTGCATCATGGCCTTCACCTCGCAATGCTAATGGTGACGATTCTTCTTTATAAGGGCCTGGATCTGTACTTCCCCCCTGGTGGGCAGGTTTTACCTCGTCATCACTAGAATTTGGATGGCCAAGATTAGTATGTTGATCATCCATAAGTTGTTCCTCCTCGGGGTACTCATCAAAGGATGGTTGATCATCATCCTCACCAGGATGATCATGGCTAGACCGCCCTAAATGGTTGCTGCTTGACTAGTATTGGTCTTGGCCTGGCCCCCCTTGTTCTGACGTGCTTGGGAGACCATGGCAATGGTGTTCATCTTCTTCACTTGTGAGAGAATCGTGGTCATCAAGATTTTCCCAGAGAGAAAGCCCCAATGCCAGTCTTTCGGCCATAATCTCTATTATAACCTGTCGAAGTTCCGATTCTTCTCTGGTTTCTGGCATGACGAATGCTCATATCACAAGACTTCTATAGTGGAACATGGTCCCACTAGGCGGGCCAAAAACTGTTCGCGCATGAACAGCGAGCGACCCTCGACCTATCGATCCGACTGTTTAAGTAGCCGAACCGACAACCGGATCCGACCGTTGAAAGGCCAAACGGACGGTGTCGCGCGTCCTGGACCGGGTTTTGATGATGACCTGCCGATTCGACCGATGGAAGGCCAAACCGACAACCGAATCCGACCGTTGAAAGAAGGGCCAAATGGACGAACGTCAAATGCCCTAAATCGGGTTTTATGTTTTGGGTTTTCTAAGTTATGCTAAAACTAATAAAGCATGATAAATTACGCTAAAGCGCGATGAAAGTAAACTGATAAAAGATAGAGATTGGTCTTTTGATTGATTCTTCTGGATCCCGCTATAAGCATTATCAATAACCTTATATAGGTTATCACAAAACAAACGATAAAACAATAAAATACCCCAAGATAAAAATCTTATTTCGAATTCTAAACACCAGTTGAGGCGGGATATCCTCTAAACTCTGATATCTTCCCTTTTAACTTTCAAAGAAATCACAAAGGATTGTGCAGACCCTAACGGCTTGTGGACTTCCCTGATCACAAGTGAACCGATCTTCTAACGACTTGATAATACCAAAAATCATAATTCAAATTCAAATCCAAAGAACCGGTCATTGACCAGTGTAAGACATCGGACTTAGAAAGACACCAAACCCAGTCTAGTGCCCCTGACCCTATAAGCCTTATACACCTGTTAAATGCTTAGTCCAACGAAAGTCCAGAGGAGATCCATGGCATCGGTCCTAGTCCAATGGATGATATCAGTCTTGGACCAGTGGATAATATCGGTCTTGGACCAGTGGATGACATCGGTCTTGGACCAGCGAATGACATCGGTCTTGGACCAGTGGATGACATCGGTCTTGGACCAGTGGAAGACATCGGTCTTGGACCAGCGAATGACATCGGTCTTGGACCAGATACCAAAAAAAGACTATTGGGCCTATAAGAGCACAATACCGACCCTTGTCCCGAGCCCAAGCATGAGCGACCTGTAGTAGGTCAGGATTTTGGTCTTGGTATAAACAATGTTAATTTATAGTTTTTTTAAAAAATAATGAAAGTATATTGAAATTTTAATTTAACTTCTATTTGACGAATTTATTTTTTAAAAATTCATAACCAATATTTTATTTCATTAAAAAAATCACTTGGTTATTAAAAAAAATTATCGAAATAAATGTAACATAATGCTATAGGCATAGTTATCACTCGCGCATGTGTTGCTGTGTGAACCCCACCACCAAAACTAATAGACAAACCCGTTGGAAACATGGTGGATTCTAAAACCGAAATGCTCAGAACTGTTTACCAAGATTAGTACAGTGACATGTTCAGGGTTCTGCATTTCTGCTAAATCTTGCAACCCAGAAGAATCTCCTTTTTCTTTTTTTTGCTTAAAATGTAGCAGAGGCCTAATGCAACCAAATCCTGATAAGCTCTACTGAATCCTACCATACATTATATGGCATTAGTTTTACAAGATCCATCATTAAAAGAATAATAACAATAATATTTGGCAAGATCAAGAAAAGCAAGAAAACGTTAACCACGAAGGAACAAGGACCAAATATTATCAGTCTGGTGCAGTCCGTGAAGGAGCAGACCTCCAAAGAGCAAGAATGGTCCTGAGAACCCACGTGGAGCTTGGGATTTCTTGATCAAAGAACCATTCTTGCTCGTGTCACAGACGCTAACTCCAATCCCAAGCTTAACGTTATAAGCTTCAGATGGACTTAAACACAGACCTGGGTTGCCACTCAGGTCCAAATTCCTGCCAAGCCTCTTCAAGAAGCTTGCATTGAAAGGAACCACTCCACCCAACAAGTTCCCACTAAGATTCAGGTGGTATATGTGAGAAAGGCCGCCAAAACCCACCGGGATGTCACCTGTCAGCCTGTTGTTCTGAAGAGACAGAGTGCTTAGGTTCATGAGGAGTGAAAAGCTCGGTGGTATGGCGCCCCTGTAGCCTGAATTGGCAAGCCTGAGCTCCTGAAGTTTCACTAGTTCGCCAAACTCTGCTGGCAAGGTTGTGTACACTGGATTGTCGTCCATAATAAAGTATTGCAGGCTCTGCAACTTGGGCAACCCTGGTGGGAACTTTCCTGTCAATCTGTTGTTACTCAGAGCCATGAAAGCTAGTAAACCCAGGCTTTCTATGCTTTCAGGGATTCTACCAGTGAGTTTGTTTGAGCTCAGATCAAGTTTCTGGAGCAAACCCAGGTGACCGATTGTGTCTGGGATGGATCCAGCGAGTAAATTATAGCTCAAATCCAGGCCTTGGAGGTTTTTGAGATTGCCCAGCTGGTTTGGTATAGGACCTGTGAGCATGTTATAGCTCAAATCAAGGTGAACCAAAGAGGTCAACCCAAATATCCCGACCGGAATGGGCCCGGAGAGGTGATTTTGGGACAGCGTGAGAACTTGCAAGGACTTGAGGGAGGAAATTTGGGGCGGGATGGGACCAACAAGGGCAGGGTTCGATCTAAGGCTGAGTTGTTGAAGCGAGGAGTTAGAGAGCCTGAGTGGGGGAACAGAGAGCGTGGCTGTGGTGCGGGTGAAACACTTAAAGAAGAAAACAGATTGAAGATAAGGAAGAGCAAAGATTTGGTGTGGAAATGTGGCTGTGGCCTTGCAAGAAGGGGTGGATTGAGTGCCAAAATCAAGCCTGGAGACATGCAGGTGGTTGTCTGGCCCTACTTTGCACTCAATTCCAGGCCAGGTTGAGCCCGGACTGCAGGGTTTGGGGTAAGAGGTTCTCCAGGTTTGGTCAGAGGACATGGAGTCCATGATTTTGAAAAGGGTCTCCTCCTCAGAAGAAGGGAGCATGCCGTTATTGGTTGATTGGAGAATCTGGTGTGATAGTAGTTGTTCTTCTGCATGGGCTGAGGATGAGAGGAAGACAAGGAGGAAAAGGTGAGCAAGAAGTGGCAGAGTGGTTGAGAAAAAGGATGTGAAGGAAGGGAAACTGCAACACATTTTGGAGAGGTATTGGGGAGGTCTGGTCATCAGAGGCAGCAAGTGAAGGCAACTGTTTGAGAGGTTTTGGATGTTGGAGTATGAAGTTTCATTTGATAGGTCAGGTTCAGGGACTCTACTCACTCACTAGTCAGGGAAACTCTCAAATTTTGACAAAGAAAGAGAGAAGGAAAAAAAGAAAAGACAAAGAGCTGGGAGGGATGTGATTGATAGGATGGGTGGGGTAGTGTGATTTAGAAGAGGGTCACTCATGACATTTCGTTTGAGAAGTTGAAGCCCACGTAGGGTCACAAAGACTGATTTGATTTATCAGTTTGAAAGAGAACGTTTCAGTTTAGGTAACTAACAACATAACTTCACTTCCTCAGACAATCAATCTCATTCGTCCACTAATCTCACCCAAATTGTTCCATAATTTTAAGACATAGACTAATGAATCCCGCTTCCTCTTTTAATGATAACTAATACAGGTATCTTCACGAACCATCCATATCGACAATGTTTATAACGTATGTTAGTCCCCTGATAGGATAAAGAGCAGCTGTAGTTACTATATGTAGAGGCTTAAGGGTATTATTGAGTTGTGGTCGTAATTGTTTAGTGTTATGCTAGTACTTCGACAAAAAAGAAAAAAAAAAAGAAAAAAGAAAAGTGTTATACTAGTACGAGCAAAAGTTTAAAGTTTTTCTTAAAAAGAATATAAAAAGAAAATTCTAACATGGACTTGTTGAAGCATAACGTATTATGAACCGATTACTTTGCAATTGAGTTTAGACCCGACTGAAAAGAAATTTGATGTCTGTGTTGGAATTGATGGAATCCCAATTCTTCATACAATTTTTGTCTTCTTGCTCATTCGGTTTAGTATGGCCGTTTTTATTTTTATTTTTTGGAAATAGAATTTTTGTTATGAATTAATGGTGTTTAATGCAGAAAATATGGGGAAGAAGGAGTTTAGAAGAGGAGCATAAGAGTTGCGGGAAGAGGAAAAAGAACTGCAATTTTCATTCAATCTGTGTTACAATATATATAGGGAAGAAAAGGGGGTAGATGACATCCACTTAAAACCCACGTTTTATAACATTCCCCCTTGGATGTCATTGTGTATTGGGTAGAATACGCTCAGGAAGAACTGCCTCATTAAAAACCTTACCAAGAAAAACCCAGTGGGATAAAAACTTGGTGAAGGAAAAAAGAGTGTAGTGCGTATTCTACTCCCCCTCATTTTGGCCTCTCTTGATTTCTTGATGTCGTTGCAACTTTTGGTGACGTATACTTTGTCCGATCACTTTTACTACTTTAATTGAACAATGTAGGCAACACTATCTTCATAATTTATTGTTGGAGCATCTTCCTTGCCCTCTTGCTTTTGTGGTCCTGATGATATAGCAATTTCACGTGTAAAGTTGTAGCAGATGTCCGTCCGTGCTTTATATGAATCAAATTAAGGACCTGCATCTGCAAAACCAACTATACTCTCTTCGGGCTTACAGGGTTAATATAATACCACGTTTATTATAACCCGAAGAAAAGAGTAAAATCATATCTTGCCAATAGGCTTATGGCAAAAGCTTCAGCTTTCATGTTACTAATAATATAAATTTCACTTAGATAGGGTACTTCAGGACCAACCTAATTCTTTATGAGATTTTTCATCTCAAATTCTCTCTTAAAATACAACACGGCATTTGGAAGCTTCTTCAGGAGTTCCAATAATGTTTAAAACACAATCATAAACATAAGCAACAATAATAATAAGTACAAATACATAGAGCATATATGCAAGGATCATTATAAATACCCAAATTGGTTCAAACTATATGAAGATCAACTTAATTTTGTATATTTCCGGGAATTAGTTGCTTCAAGCAACTTGAATCCTTCAGGGATTCCCATGCATATGTCAAGAATTATGGATCCGTAAAAATAGGCTGTAACCGCATTCACTAGATGCATTTCTAATTTTTCATATATTGCTAGACTTATCAAACACTTAAAATAATTGCATCCACCACAGGGGAGTTTATCTCCTCATTATTAAATACCAGGTCGTCGAGCAAAACCTTGCGCGATATGCGACAAGTCGTGCTTTGTGTGACAAGCCGTGCTTTATATCTCACTATTTCCCCCTCTTTCGCACAAACACTTATTTATAATCGACTGGTTCTACATCATCTGGACTACAGGTCCGGAAATTTTCTCGCTTCACAAGCGAGTCTAACACAACCTTAATTATGTCTCACTATTTTGGCCAATCATACTGCACCTACATTCATCAATAGATGTAGGTTCATGATCCTCATTTTCTTTCATAATATTTAGCGCTATATAAGTAAATATTCCGTCGACGGTTATTTCACGTCGGTTCCATCTTGTTTCTTACACTGTAATTGAGATCTCAACAATTTCATTTATTTCAGGTACCTGAGTTACTTCTGGAACTTTATCAATTGTGTCAGAAAAACCAACCTCTTCTGGAGGACTTTTAATTTGAACCTCTACTGGAGGTCTTATTTTCTTACTGGGGCCATCTGATATCTTTGCTTCTTTTTCTCTATCGAGAAGTTTTCTTTGGAACCGAGCATATTCTACGCTTCTGGCGTATTTTGGATTCATTTGCATATTTTAATTGTTCTCCAGGAATATTAAATCGAGCAGGAGCATTTGCAACTGGTATGGTCACACTTTTAAAATATGTCTGGCAATTGACAAAATATTTTACAAATGAATCATCTTCTGAACTTCAGGTCCATACGAATTCTTTTGAGGATCAAAACTTAGCATTGAATAACATTTCAATTATATCTTGTTCCAGCTGCTTATTTTCTCCTCCTGATGTTGGGTAAACACATTCATTAAATTTAACAATAAGCAAACCTTGCTATAAATAAATCTCCAATTTTTTAGTCAATAGTTTCAATTACGTTGTAATTGATGGAGATTCATACCCAATATCTATTCTCAATCTTCTTTAAAGACCAACATTACTATGCTGTGTTGAAGAATTTGGTGCTTAATCAACGGTCCGAAGATGGGAGATATTTTGTGACCAAGAACCAATGGGGAGATCTTATGATCTTATAATATCTTATTGGCTTGATGCACATTTGCTGCGTATAAAATATCATGTTCTCAAATAGTAATATCTCTTTAGCAATGGTCCTGCAATCAATTGGAAATATTCAATAAACGAATCATCCAGATCGTCCATTATTTCTAACAATATACATTATCCATTGAAGAGATACACTAGCATTATCAAGATATATAGTCTTACAAGATAATTAGGGATGTGTACCCGCAATTGGCTTAATCATAATAAGCGCGCAATATGCCAACTTGCGTCTAATAAGTACACAATAGACCATCTAGTCGATGCATCGATTAAAATCATAAAAGTACCTAGATGGTTAACATGGAGGATTTATTAGTCCGCTTACACTTCCCCGAATTATTTCCAAAAAACTTGCTGGTGATACTAGGCCAACCTCAATATAGGAAGGCCAAACAATTAATTTGCAGCAAACAAACACATAGAAATTCATTGATTGTTAAAACTTTTGGTTTTTCAACCGAATGAATTATGTGCATCATTAATGATCCGGGATGGCCCAACCGGTCATGCCAAACAATAAATCAACAAACCAACTTCAAGTTGGTGCCAGCTTCAGACTGGTATATGTGCCAGCTTTAGGCTGGTATATGTGCCAGCTTCAGGCTGCTATTTTCACCAGCTTCTGGCTGGTACCTGCTTCAGGCTATTGTGTATCAATTTCAAGCTTATTTCTGCCACTCATGTCGGAAAAGATCAACGTTATTGAGCAATAATAAATATGGAGGCAAACTTTTCCAAAAACAGCTTTGGAGTTTTGTGAAATCGAAAAATCTTCAGGATCTTTTTGGAGACAGGAAAGAGGGTCCACATTTGAAAAATGACACCTTGCTGTCTAAACTCAGGCTATAAAAGAGGGCAGTATTATGTGGTGAAACATATAGATTCTGAAAAAAAAAACCACAGAAAGATAAAAGAATGCCTTTCCCAGCAACTATCTTCTTTGTTGAGGGTGCCTCTCTAGGAAGGAGGAACAGACTAGCATATAGTATGGTGAATGAACAGCAAGAGGAGTTACCGAGTGAACTCGCAAGAATTCCTCGTTTGGTTTTTGTTGATGAACTATATTCATCCAGATTCTTTGTAACTCCTATGGAAGAAACTTTCTTCCTAGAGGACCAAGGCAATCTAAGGGCTTCATTTTATAGCTCGGCTAACTCTATAATGTTCTTCATATCTGATAGACTGAAGGAATTTCAACTAGAGTCATCTTGTCAATTTCTTAATCAAAGCAGCTATTATCAAGTTTCCATGATGGCTCAGAGTGTCCCGAGAGTTTCTGGGCTACCGCCTACATGGCCTAAGGTACGACTTTTACTATGGAATTGTAGGGGAGTAGCCAGGAGGTCACAAGACTTTGTGCGTACCTTAAGGGATCTGAAGAATCAGTACAAGCCAACATGGTACTGATTACTGAAACCCTGTGGCAACCTGCAGAGAATCATGGAGCAATACCACTCCGTTTTCCTCTAACAAATCGGTTTGAGCTACCTGGAGAAAATAACATGGGTGGTATGTGGTTCTCCTGGAACGATAGTGTTAGGGTCAACTTTAATAACGAGGCCCAGAGTTTTAGAGTTAATGTTGTACCCAATAGATAATTATTTCAACTTATGTATGAGAACAATTCCTCTATGTGAATGTTCTCAAGTAATGAATCCCTTATGCAATAATAATATGCATTTTTCCTTTAGCCTTGCCATTGTCATAACCTTCATGGTCATAATAGTCAGAACAATTTTATCCTTTGTCCACGGCAATGGGCACAATTATAATTACACTGTCACATTCGCTTCAGGGAATGGAGCAAAGTCAATCCGATGGGATCCATAATGATTTCTTTTATTACTGTAAACAGGAATATTTTGTACTCTTCAGGAGTTTATGCTCTTCCAGAGCATAAACATATGATCTTCTAGATCATAGTTAAGCTTGTGTTCATCACAGTTTATTCATCTGTTGTAGGGGTATATATAGTATAGGTAGATGCAACAGCCTTCACATACAGTTTTCCACTCCCCCTTGAATGTTGTTGCACTTTGGGTAGGAGAAATGTTGCTCTTTAGGATCACATTAAAAACCTATGCTCTTCTGGAGCGTATTAAACTTTTTTTCTCATTGTGAGATTATACTTTCATATGAATAATTTCCGTTTATTAAGTACGAAAAACATCATTGCATTGACTTCAGGACAAATGTCCGGGTCATTATTCGAGAAGCGACAATTTCATGTTCACATTAAAAGAATTAAGCAGTAATAAAGATAAACATAATGTAATAAATATAACAATTAATAATGATAAAGCTGAACATAAAAATAAAATCAATCAATATATATTAACTTGCACCTTCAGGGTAAGCAAGAATAATATATTAACATCATGGTCATCATCTTGACCAAATATGGTTTCATCAATATTAGATTTGCCCTTCAGGGACACTTGATAACCATTTACTAGATGCCTTGTTATAAGGCTTGTTTGTGACCAATTGAAAAGTTCATAATCATGACCAAAATTATCATGTACAATCGCATTCACTTCAGGTGCATACACTTGCAATAAAAGTTCGGGAGAATATTCATCTTCTGGTGGTCATATTTTTCTCCCATTTTTCAAAGATCTGCAGGATCTTTTGACAATAAGACATCCAGTCTTTGCTTTATTTCTCTTTCATTGAGTCTTCTAGACTCTTTTATTTTGTCTTCCAGACTATTATCATTTAAATGCATTTTAGCATTTAATGCCCATGATAAATTTCTTCCAGAAATTTTAGGGCCTTGAATTCAAGTAACATAATTCCAAAAATTAAATAAATAAAAGACTTAATTAAAAATAAATAAACAAAGGCCTTTTATTAATTAGCCCAAATAAAAATAAATAACCGAAAAATAAATGCGATGGGCCTTGTATGAGCCCAAACAAAACATAAACGAAATTAAAGCGAGAAATTAAGTGCAATAGGCCTTTTAATAGCCCAATAGTAATTTAAATAAAAACATAAAATATGCTTACTCGGTAAATCTTTCAGCAGTAATATATAATATATATCATACTTATTCCCGGTTATTATTCCGGTATATACTTTGATATAATAATTATTTTTTAAAAAATTATATTTTCCAGAATAATATTTATTTATTTTCGGACTGGGCCTTTTAATAGTGGAGCCCAGACCCATCACTTAGACCCAGCCTAGGCCCCAAACAAGAGCCCAGTTACTGGCCCATGCGACAGGCCCAGACGTCCAGCCCATACTGCAGCCCGCGACCCATCAGCTCCAAAAGTCCAGGTCCATACCTCGCGGGTCAAGCCCGACCCGGTCCATGACCCATCTGGGTCATCTTCAACCCGTGCACACCACGGGTGTTGCAGACGGCGGCGGGACGAACAGCACGGCGAGACGACGGCAGCAAGGCGGCTTGATGCTGGTGACGGTGCGAGGAGGTGCGGCTGTGCAGGTTCGAGCGGCAGGAAGTAAGAGAGGAGGCGGGTCGCCAAGCTTGACTGACTCGCGTGAGGCGGCGACGATGGGTGCGGTTGAGGCGTCTGGAACGTGGGAGGCGACGCGGAAGGGCGACGTCGTGGTCGCTGGTGGAGGCGGCGGCCATCGCGTGCAGGGGAGGTGGATCCAACGAGGAGACCCGTCGGGTAGGAGAGGATCCAACGGGTTGCTCGTCGGGTTTCCGGCAGTAGACGGCGCGTCTGGTGGCGGCAGGGAACGGGGACAGCTGCGTTGAGTTCGCGACGACGTGGCGACGCTGAGGCGAGAGGCGGCCGGAAACCCTTACGGGTAAATAGTACCAAAGGAGCGTGGCGCCCTGTTGCTGCGTTTTCTTCTCTTCTTTTTTTCAGTTTTCTTGATTTTTTTGCTTCGGTTTCGTTTCAGTTTTCTTGATTTTTTCTGTTGCGGTTTCATGATTTGCACGGGTAGAGTCGATCATGCTAATAACGTGTTATGAATTAATGGTGTTTAATGCAGAAAATAATGGAGAAGAAGGAGTTTAGAAGAGGAGCAGAAGAGTTGCGGAAAAAGGAAGAAGAAGTGCAATTTTCATTCAATCTGTGCTACAATATATATAGGGAAGAAAAGGGGATAGATGACATCCACCTAAAACCCACGTTTTATAACAATTTTCTTACTTTTTGGAGTCTCTCAATTTCGACTTTCGAGTTAAACAGAATCAAAAGCATTAAATATTCCCACCAGAAATCCCCACAACCACCCAGCATGTCTGACTCCCAAGCCAACCATGACTTTGTTGCTTCGATTTAATGTGTTTTTTTTTATTCCACTTTTTGGGTAGAATCTTAATAAGTAATAACTACCCACGGCTCTTACAAAAGGGAGGCGATATTCGCACTCCAATAATTGTTATCCACACTCCATTTTTAAACAAAATGTCTAAAATGTCCAGCTTCTCTTTTCATATTTACTTAACTGTTGGATTGTAACCGTAAATTAATGAAATTAAGTGTTTTCTTCCATAAAGAGTCTATTAAAAGTGTTTTATGACAGGTGGACAACGCAATGATGAAACCTTGTCTGACATTGTTTTCCTTCATTAATAGGAAAACTTAAATTATTGTTATGATAATTATTCATAATATCTTTTTCATCATCTAACATTAATTGTTTTTCATTCTATATTTTCTTATTTCTAAGTATTTTTATTAGGAGGAAAGAACTATAGTTGAATTTAACTAATTATTTTTTCGTCACATCTAATTTATCCTTATTTTACCATTTATTTTTACGTACTTATTCCAATGAATTATAAAACATATATATATATATATATTATGTATTCGAGAAATTTGTATAAGATAAACTTGGAAAGTCAAGACTCTCTAATTTGTTATGATTAGATTTATCTATAAAATCTCCGTATCAAATTTGAATATTATATTTTTATACTTATCTATTAAATTATAAATTAAGAATAAGTGATCTAAATCAAACATTTAGCAAAATAACAAAGAAGAAAGACCTGTGATTGAACTATATCCACGAACAGAGAATATGCCCTGCCCTTATAATATTTGAAACAAAAAATATTGTTAAAAATAATTATTTTAACCATCCTATTAATTAACACAAACAAGTTCAATAACTCTTATACACTAAAAAAACTTCAACCTTGTTTTTCCCACCAGCATTAAAACACTACACACTTCATGTCTCACGATGAACGAGAACAAATATAAAAGAGAGGCTGGACATTTTGGTCATTAATTTAAAAAATGGAGTGTGAATAAATTGGTTGGAGTGCAAATATTGGCTCCCCTTACAAAAACCATCCTTAATTCCACCACTGATATAAAATCCTTAACCTTTTGGATAAAACACTAATAGAGATACTACTACACTGCAAGTAGTGTTGTGACTAAAATCTAATTTCTGCCACACAGCAAAACAAAAGAAAGAATAATGTCAAAAACTTTTTTTCCACATTTACTTTCTGTTTAGTTTTCATGAGTCATATCAATATACGGAACAATAATTAGCTATAACGATAAGTATAACCATGATATGTCCCAAAAAAAAAAGTAACAATAACAATAACTATAACCGAAGTGGTACTACAATTAGAATTTGAAATAACCATGTTTACCAATTCGTCTTCCGGTTACATTATAGTTTCATTTCTATTTATCCTTTTGTTTTCCTTATTATAATATTAGACAAAAAGCCTGGCTTTGTTGGCTGCATTAAGTGCGTGAGCACTCTGAAGGCTCAATTTTCATTAACCAGTGGATGTCCTCCTCAGGTCGTAGTACTCAATTTATATGGAATTAATGCTAATGTTTGTAATGTAACCAGTCAACCATGCTCTGTAATCATGTATTCTGTTTACTTTGTACTTGTTGTGTACCACTGTTAATTTGGTTAAAATAAATAATATTATTATTCGACAAAAAAAAAATATTAGACCCAAGTCACCCAACTCTAAGAAGCTCACCTAACCAATTGATTCATAATGATTCAGAATTGGATGCAAGTGGGCCGTGGAACGGGCCCTCCCATTCATACAATCAAACTCAAAATTTTGGTTTAAAACACAATTCAGGCCTACCATCTGTACTTTTTCTAGATCTTTTTAAGTGATGGTTGTGCATGCCATGTATAAGATTATAATTTTTGTTCTTATTGTACAGAGAATTGCCAAGGAAGTCGTCAGCAGCTGCGTATTTCAAGGCCAAGAAAAGAATAGGAAAATACCCGTGTACGTGGAAAAAAAAAAAAGAAAGCGAATAATCTATTACCAAGAAAGATAAAAAAAGTAGAAACCTTTTGCAAGAGCAGCAACATTGACCCAAGTATCTTTTCCACCAACGAACTGGAATGACAACATTTTTAAACCAGAAAAGGTCCTTGATCGATACAACTCAAACGTAGGCAAGACGGAGAAAGAAAGGTTGCGCTTCAATTGGATATCAAGAAGATGTGGAAAAATCCCGCTCATCTCCAGCTGCGTTATCAAAACAAACTTGCACTTTCATTAGAAAGAGCTTGTATAAGACCATTGCCAATCCAGTGAGAAAGTTATATCATTGGAACATCCGTAGAAAATTATTTGCATATGCCATGGGCTTGACATCAGGATGCGGCTGCAAATTGAAAAAAAAAAAAAAAGAAAGGAAAAGAAAAAAGAACCCTCAGTTCATCTTAAGCTAAAAGATCAAACTGAATGAAGAGGAAGCAATTTCCAGCATCCCCAATGCCACACCAAATGTCAACATCTTTCGTTGCAAAGGGGCTTGGACATAAAAATGAAATAAAAAGAAATGTGTGAAGAGAGAAGGGCCACTGACCACTGCAGAAAATGTAACAATATTCGGCTTCAAATCCGGGGCTTCAAATCGGATGAATGCACCCTTATTACCCATCTGCAAAAGTGTAAACACAGAAATCAGGCTGGTGGCAATGCAGCCACTGCATTATACAACCAACATGTTTCAGCTGTGCTTAAAAGTAGGTGTTCCTTACTTTTTTTTTCCATGACTTGGAATACACTCACAAATGGTTTGATTTTATGATGATGCCTAATAGAGAAAAGAGCCATTTGCTACAAAGTAATACCCAACCCCTCATTCCAAAGATATATATAATATATAAGAGAGACCTAGTTCCAGTATTGCATCATAGGCTTTGGAAATCAAGCTAATGAGAAAGAAACTGAAGCTGAAATGAAGGAGAAGATAACCAAAAAATGAAGCATTAACATGAGGAATTCACACAGTTCCAAATCAGCTGAAAAGAGGTAAAAGTTGTGCATGTTCATCACATTAGTCTCCACAGTTTCCTCACATACACAGCACACTCAATGTCATGTACTCAACTGCAATGGTAGGACTTCAAACTTCACATCAGATGGTTGAATACATAAGTTTGTCTCTGATTTAGACCCTCAAACTCAATGTCAGAGCTCCATAAACTCATAACTAAATCCAAAAAACATTACATGCAGTGATGTAACTTCAATCCAGAAATGCACATAAAATTTTACTCCAAGACAAGGAAAAAGACCACTTCAACCTCGTCCAATTACAGTTAAAAAGAAGAAAGAACAATCATGAGTGAATTACCTGATCACAATAGTTTGGAGCGGAAAATACAGTGATAAGTTTACCATCATGCTCAATCTCATAACCTTCATCCTTCACTTCATGAGACCGCACAACTAAGTCTGTCAATCGGGTAACCTGTGAGAAAAGGCCCTTGCACAAATAGGAAAAGAATTGGCAAGGAAGGATTGTTACCAAGATTGTTTTCCCGCAAAAATTTTTCTGTCACATCTTTGCCAAAAGAGAGACCAACACCCCGCTTGCTTGGACCTCTCCCAGGAAACGGTTGTGGATCACTCCATAGCAATTCACACATCAATCCTGAAGAAATCCAGATGAATTACAAGAACAAATATGCGGGTACTTAACCGCTAATCACAACATATTTTAAAAAATTGCAACTCTAAGGAAAAAGGACATCACCTTCCACACGCAAACACACTCACCACATTTAAGTTTATATTTCCACCTGTATATGCAATATAGCATAATATTCTAACCTGTTTAGTTAACCACCATCTTATGTAGCCTTCTATTTACAAAAACCATTACTCCAGTATATCAGAACCGTTATGTTAAATGTGATGAACAGTCGCTTACCTACATTCTCATATTTGCAAAACAAGCCATCATATCATGCCGGATTGCATTCATTCTAAATGTGCATCCCAAAAAGAAGCAATTCCAAGACAATATCCAAGAGGCAAGTAGTATATTGTCAGTCTCAGGATCGCATAATCAGATATGAGCACTAAGCAGATAAACACCAGCCAAGAGAAAACAACTTATAACAATGCCAACAAGTTTTTCTCAGTATTCAATTCTAAAGGCCAAATTCAAAGAAGAGGTTTCCAACAACTCACCCAGGTAGTGAAAGGAGCACAACTAAAACACGAGAAGATAGACCCTTTTATATGTATATGAAGGATGAGATGTTCAAGGTGAGATCAAACAATACCACTCTACAAGCACACTGGTAGCACAGTATAGGTATGGCGTGAAACCTTGTATAAACCTTACCATGTTAGTATCATGGTGACAGACTACGTTTCTCATCTGATAGAAATAAACAAGATTTGACATACATGTACTCTGTGGGTATAATAAAAATAAGCATGGAAGCCATGCATGACCATCTGTAGGTCCTATACCATGCTTCATAATCCACGATAAATCTTCTAAGAAAGTGAAGAGCAAGCATCATTTTCCATGTTTAAGAACAAATGATAAAAAGCACTTGTCAAAGCAAGCTGTGTACTTTTCTATCAACTTAGCAAAGTAGAGAACAAATATTGGAATTGAGGCCACTAAAGCTAATGCCTACCAGAAGCAGGAGGTGACAAATGAATAATAAGGTTGTTAATAATAAGAGGATCCAGAGAAAACCACTTTCAATCAAAATAAAATGGTGGGACCCAACCAATAAAACTTAAGAATAGCAATTGATAGAGGAATAGAATCAGCCACTTTACCTTCCTCAGGAGGCTCACAGAATCGATCAATTGCTCTAATGTCAGACAGCTTTACCCCATCAACACTAAAGAGGCCTCCATGAACTACAAATACCTTCTGATTTATTACATGAGCCAAAGGTAAACAGCAGAAGACTTCTGCAAAGAGTTCCACGAATGTCTCACTCAACTTGGACCTGACCTCCCCCTCAAAGCCATATATCTTGTTCATGCTCTTGCTTTCATGATTTCCTCTGGAAAGATATATTGCTGAAGATTATAGAAGTGAGTAGATATAAGTACGCTACAAATTTAAGGAAACTGAAAAGGAACGGAAACATGTAGAGAAAAGAGTAAAACATATGTAGCTGTCATGAAAATAGTGAAACATATAAACAGATAGAAACATGGGAAAAGAGAAAACTACAACAAGATAAAGCAAAAAGCCCAAACAACCAACAAAGGGTGCACCTGATGGACACATGCACTTGAAAGCAAACAATGTAAGGATGACCTCCACAGAAAATGATCCCCTATCCACGAAGTCACCGTTAAACAGATATGGATTCTCTTCCGAGGGAAGCCCATTGAGCTCAAAAATGTTTACCAGATCATAGAACTGCAAGGATGATAGAAATAGGATAAATCACAGAATAAAGAATTGAATAAAGTGGTAACAAATTCGTTAGCTTTAAAGAACAATGCACCAAGAAAGCAGAAAAATCTTACACTCTTAAGAAAAAAAATGAAAAGCAACTTATAACAAACGCAGAGATGCTATTGCATTGAAAAGATAAACATTATGACCTCATCCAGAAAGCTATTTGGACACATATTGCAAAATGTATATCAGATTCCAACATAAAGATAAACACATTTTTTTCTCAGGGTCGGCATCCCCTACTCAAATCTTTCTTAATGTGGTCCTTCAAAGAAAAAATAGCTGATCAGGTCCCTTCAAAGAAAAAATAGCTGATCAGGTCCCTTTTGCACTTAATTTCTTTTGCAGTCAACATTCAAGCCAAATCATTTATTCTTATATTATTATATAGTCAACATTCTGGTGCATAAATGTCAGCTACTTCTAGCATGGATTTCTTTTTTGGAAGTCATTTGGCATCTCAGCTGCTCCTAGCATGTCAGATTAATATTATGAGCGGAATGAACATGACTTATGTCAGATGGCATGTACCATAAAGTGAGTTCTCACCCTTCCGGAGACCCATGTGATACATGGATTTCGTTTTCATGAGGACCAACCTCACTAAGAGCAAGTGCAGTAGTTTAACTGCATTTTTAATTCATAAAAAAGGGTTCAGGAACCTTGTTGAGAAGGAATGCCTGCTTCAGTGACCCTTGTGTCAAAACCCAATGTTTCCTGGGTAAACTCCAATGTCTAAAGTAGCAGACCTCAGAATTTCTAATAGTTTGCAAGCATGAGATTTATGCTTTTTCACCCTTTAAAGCAAAAACAGTACATAATAATGCATTTGGAAGGCAGAGGTCCTTAATGGGATGACTGGAAATCAAAGAAGATGAAGTCACATTAATGATGACTTTTGCACAGTGTGTAACTCTACAAACTGTATCCTATCAAGGCAAATTGTGACATTATAGATGGTCACTCAATTTCTCAACCTCAAAATGCATTCCAGAAGATTCTAGTTGCATTTCACCTTGCCTTAAAAGTGCAATGCCTTGCTAAATATTAGTTCACAAGCCAAATGCACATGCAATCTCTATTCACTCAATCCAATATTTAAGAAGTACCACCCTACGTTCAGACAATAGCCTGCAAAAACAAGCAAGTCATCTTTCAGATACAAAAATGATGTGTCTACCTGACCATGTACATCACCGCAAACAGTGAAATGTTTGCCTTCGGGAACGTTAATATCAACCAGAGAAGGAAGAGCGCGCAATAGTTCTCTTGTTTGCAAGACAATTTGGTAAGCATACCTGCAACATTGACCGGAAGAGTTTGAAATATATGCATTAGATCAGCAATATTTGGAAAATCTAAATACATATATAAGATGCATCATACAATCACAAAGCATACCGTTTGTGTAAGCACTTCTGACTCTTGAAGTCGTCCAACATGTTCTTGACAAAATCCAAAGTCACAGTATCTCCTTCTATCCTAGCACCGGAATACTGCGGCTCCACATCTATAATGAAAACAGGGAAGCTTTTTTGTTACAATTCCAAAGATTAAAGAAACTTTCCAGTCCGACAGAGAGGAACAGAAGTAACATGAGGCTCAGATCTGGACATATTATCACTACTAAAACACCTTTAACCTCAAAATATGGGGGAAAAAGTTGAACTGGATCATATGATACTCAGCTCATGCAAAGTAATTTTCAAAGCATAGGACATCAGCATCAACTATTTCCTTTCTCCAAGTTTGATCTGCCAATCATTCTTGCTTATTACTTCCACTATATTTGATATAGGTAACTATCACACAGCAAGAACGAGTTATCTTAGCACTCAAATCAAGCAGCAAGATTAACAAGACAATGAAGTTAATACTGACTACTTTTGAATTCAAACAAGAAATCACTTTAATTTTTGAGGTTAATAAATAGATTATGACACTTTTTATTCTCTGAGCTCAAACCTAGGCCAAGCATTTGTCTCATGGTAAAGACACCATAACCCTTGCAGCCTCCCCACCAACATGCCCCTAGGACCACCAGGACCAGCAGTACTACCATCAGTACTGCCACCCCTACCGAGGCTGTTTCCTTGACTACCAAGATCATAGTTGCTGCCAGAACTGCTACTGCTGCAGGTGCTATAGCTGCACGGGTGGGCACAGATGATGAACTGGGGCCGTCCCCTATTATGATGAATATATCCGGAAATAATGTGATCAATATGCTTTTGCACAACTTAATAGCACGCACACTAAACTACAAAACGGCTGGTTAATGTTGATCAAGCATCAGTGTAAACTAAGCCAACAAACTTTTGACATCTAGGAGTTGTCTAAAAATTTCACCAAGAATGCCAAAGTTTAAGCCCCCTCGGGCGACAGTAGAACGCCACCAGCCTATCTAATGCGCGTGTGTAATATAGGAGGCAATGAGTCAAAATCTCATGCAACAATCCAAATTTATATTGGGACTAGCATGAAAATCACATAGTTCCTGATGAGCCCTGCTGTATGACAGTTTCTGAACACATAGGAGTAGAAACTTTCCAAATATATTTAAAATACGAGCATGGAATGAAAAGCCAAAGTATGAGCTCACTGTAAACATTAGAACTAAAACTCATAATTAACAAAGACAAGAAGAAAAGAGAAGAAAGAGTACAAGCCATGCCCTAATCTCTAAAATTGCTGCTATGACCCCTGGCCATCTGCCATCAAGAATATGCTTTTAAATAACCCATAACTTCACTATCAGTAATTCAAAGATCATGACAGTATCTCAGTCAAGGTTGGATGACATTTCACATCCAATTCGACTTCAATCGTCAATTCCAGTAACTGTGCTCCAGCGTGTAGCCACTACACCTACATATTTCTACCCCGCAATTTTTCACCAAACAAACCAGCATGAAGGGTTACTAAATCAAATCACTCTAAAGCAATATGCCTCTTGAAACTGAATGCAAAGCTTCAATACTAAAAACGCACAGTGATGACATTCAATTCCCCGCCCCATACTTTTTAACCATTGGATGATTGCAATCATCAGGAATTGTGGCAACCAAATCAAGTGGAATGGTACATTGTAGAACATCCCATGATCCATGAGCAATCAAAAGTTCCCAAATTTTCAAATCTCTCCAAGTCAAATAATACCTCATTCCATATAACAATTTTTCATGGTGTGCAAGTAACAGGGCATCCCACAAAGTAGAAAAGCTCTCCATCATCCATGAAATTGCCAAAAACTCTTGAGAAATGCAACATACACAGAAATTGTTGCTTGAAAGTGCTTAGGCTAACACAATAGCCATTTAGCTAATAACTCCTCAAGACTGACTGTCCTCTCCATTCACAATCAAATCTGGTATCACAAACTCGCATCTCAATGCCCTCCAATGCCATAAAGGGGATACACAAGTAAGTTCCGTATCTCAACTAAAAGTTGGATATCTCATTCCAAAATTTCAAAAGCAGGCACATCCTCGCTTGTCTCATGTCTTAATTTTCATTACTTGTATCTCAGCAGATCAACCAATTGAGTCGCTCTTTCTCATATTTTGTTTGCATTACAAGAAAATTACATTTTTACCCATCACTGTCATGGTTCTTACAATTCGCCACACATAAGCTCCCTGAAACTTTTATCAATAAAAGGAACTATTGTAGGCACAATATACTGCAAAACCTTTTATTGGAAATGGAAAAATACTCAAAAACCTAGAGTGGTTGAATGAGGACTAAACCATTATAAGAGCAAATACATTCTTGCTGCATTTGTATAATCGACGAAAACCTGAACAAACCGATTCAAGGACATAAAACATTGGAAGACAAACTATAAAGCTAGGCCTACAAAATTTTCAGCAAATCTGGATATGACAAAATTTCCCATGTTATAAGACCCCAGATCGAACTTAAATTCAGAAATTCCAGTTACTTCATGCCAGATTTAAAAGAGGATTAACACATGCATAGGACATGACAAAATGGACCTGAGGTAATTGCCATTGACATACAAGTGCACCTACAGGAATAAGTCTAGACCACAATTTTCAAACCCTACTGAAGACATAAAAGTGGTTAAAAATCAAAAAGATGTTATAAGATTTTATTTGTTCATTTGCTGAATTTCTCTTCTTTTTCCCTGAAAATTAATAATCAGCAGAGTAGAATCTATACTCCAAATAGTAATGAACTCTGAAGAGCTGAATACCTATGGTATGAAAATCAATAGAGTCAGCTATTGAGCGCCTTTCAGATTCTGGTACAGCAATTGCTTCTTCAAACTTCAGTTTCATAACCGCCTTCTCACACTCCTTTAATTTCTTTGTAGCATCAGGATCATTTGGACTGATTTTCTTCACCTATTTAGCAATAAATTATAAATGGAATTTAATGAGAATTGAATAAAAAGTAGTTTAATGAAAATGCCCAAAATGGAATATTAGAGGAGGCAACTTGTGAATGCAAATGGAGAAAAACACAAAGTTGCAATTGCATAATCAAATATTTGAAACAAAAAATATTAAAAGCATTGAGAGGACCTAAGCACATCTTACTGTGAAAATATAAAAGATTCTTAACATGACAGAAATTTTTTTTCCTCTTCCACGTGACTCAGTCACACCTTGGTTTAAGTATCAACTAGACCTCACAAACCCTATTTTTCATGTTTTTGATTCGATTTTTTTTTTATTCGACCCTACTTTTAATGTCAGATGCATAAATTTTGAGGTTCCCGAGATACAGGTAATATCTGGAGTGGGAAAAGGAAAAAAAGGGTCATACAGGTATTGAGGAAAATTCTGCTGCCTGAAACTGCTTAGCCCTTCATTGATTGTCCATAGCTGCTTCGATTGGGACATGCAACAGCTAATAAAAATAAAATAAATCACACTGAGGTCGCTCCCCACATTTTTTTTGTATGCTAGAAGAGTATCCCAATCGACCATCGGACTAATCTCTCCCCGTGACTCGACGCGTCACCCTTGTGAGGTGGGACCACTACCAATAGCACAATTTCCATACACCCGCTTTCACCAGGACTCGAAACCTGGACCTTGGGGTTTAAAGGAAATGTAGTACGCCTTACCACTGCAACGAATGATAATTGGTAAGGTCGCTTCCTAGATAACTTCAAGTATTGGTCAGATTATAAACAATTCGGGACCACCCAGAAACTCTTTTATACGTATGGCACTTCTCTAACAAAACTGTATCATTCTTGAAGAAGGCAATGCTCATCCAACCATTTCATTTGCCTCTCTTCCTTAAAGTGCAGAAAGAGCACCACCATGCAAATCAAATACAATATCTTCTTTAAAAGATTTCAAGGAGTGTAAAGCTGCGTACGAGAGAAGAATGTCATGCTGATACAAAACTATAGCAAATTGCCCCAGCATGTTGCCTTGAAGTACAAATCCCTCAAGCTGTTAGATATCATCATCTAATACACAATTTCCGAGTCGCTAATGGTCTCAAATAAAGGACATCTCCCACTAAAATACATCAATTACTTTACTTCCAGCATTCCCAACCATGGTTATACGTTCTATTTTGCAAACAGACTTGTCTGAAAAAACATGTCCTTATTTCATAAGGATGAGAAGACCACCTTCAATATATTGAGACAGATGCTTTTGAGTTTATCATACTTCAAAGCTTGATGAACCCAAGACAATCGGTTATGAATTAAGTGATGCTCGCAATTTTTTTAAGCTTGAAACAATAGTGGACCGGATCACTACTGAAGAGCTTCCCGCTATAATAATTGAGTTTCCTTCTTTCGTTCTTTTTCTTTGAGAATTGTAGTTCCCTTCATTCTTTAGACAAAACAACTCCTACCCCAGCATTAAAGGAATCAAACAAAACCAAAAACAAATATTTGAAATTGGGCAAAGCAAGCACAGTTGTTTGCACGTTATCAATTTCATGGATCTTTCTCCTCCAATTCCACATCAAATTTACCTTTCCTCAAACATTCCACCAACAGTACAAGTGTAATACTAAACTCCAAACAAATCTCCCATCAGTACCCCTGCATTACTTGGATGCGTGTACAACAGCATGTCAGACCCTATTAGATTTTGATCTTTAGAGACAAGCCATCAAGTTAGAAGGACACCTAGCAAGCTAACAAAACAAGAATATGGACAGGCTGTAGCTTTCACCGATTCTGAGTGATTAGTGTAAAACTCGGAACAAAGTAGATAGGCTGATAACTTTCCTTAATTCTATCAAGCACTAAATCATCCTATTCCTAGCCCTAGTCTTAATAGAACTATATCTAACCCTTGAGAATGAAGGAACCAACCACTGCCTGCTCTAGTACCTTGATTCTCTTGATTCTATCAATCAAGTGAAAGCTTTCAAGCGCAGACCAAAATCTTGACAACCTTCCGTAGCTCAATAAGCAAGGAACCATTAGCAATTAATTGACACAAAAACTGATTTCTTTTAACTAGGATAGTTTATTATACATCTCTACAGGGAAAACGACATAAAGCAAAATAGAGCCGTCAAAGCAGCTCACTAAGGTGATAGGAACATTCACGAAGGCAGCACAAAAGCGTGAGTGTCTCTTACTCAAGAAGTCTAATTATGCTCTCAAACTGAATATTCTCAGCTATTCACACTACATTCCTCTTTATCAGCCAACAGAGGAATAAAAAGAATTGCCCTCCTGTTTTCCAATCTGGGTGTCCATTAAACTATTTGAGTAACAATCCATGGAGTGTGCTTAGCTACATATCACAAATGGAGTTGAAGTTCCATCACCTCAGTTATCCTCTTGCAGCATATCATTTCAGGACATTGCTAAAACACTAAATAGTTGTACCAAACATTGGGTAATGTCCAAGAGAAGAGTGGCTACGTAGCTTGCAGTTTTTTCAGGCTGAACCACAACTAGCTCAACGAGAATAAGTTACTAAAGAATGTACCCAAAGAAATAAGTGGCAGCAAAAACTACTGGTGAAGTTGGAGAGACTTCACTAATGTCAGCATTATTTCCATTCTTCTTAATAATCTACAGAAGCACCACTTGCTCTTGTGATACACACTTCTATTCTGCCATGACCAGGATTATGCCAGGAAGTAGAACTTTAGAGTTATTGTCAGTTAGAAAAGGAGATGATCATTTGCAAAGTTCAGGCTAGTACTAGTTAATATGGAATAATAGTCCATGCGGAAGAAAAAGAATCCAAGGGTTAGCTTGAATATGAATGATAATTAAACAATGAACACCAAATTTAGAGTGGAGGGTATGCAAGAAAATAAAAAAAGAAGAAAAGAATACCTGCTGGAAGTCCTTTAAGGCATCTTTGAACTTGCCCATGGCAAGATAAGCAGCTCCTCGCCGGTAGTATCCCTGCAAAGAGAAACACATAGCTAAGAAAAGGGAGCACAGATATTGAACCACACAAAAAGATGAGGGGGAGTGGCTGGAAGGCATAAAAGTGCTTGCCTTTGAATATTTGGGATCAATTTCAATAGCCTTGGAGGCATCTTGTATGGCACTGCCATACTCCTCCAGCTTCGTGTGGGCCAACGCCCGATTAGCCCAGTAAACAGCATTCCGATCATTCAGTTCAATGGCCTGAGTATATAGATCAATAGCCTGCCCGAATCTGTTTGCTGGAAACAAAACACTAAAAGAAATTAGCATTCTGTATCGATCGAGAGAGTAAACATAAGAAGAAGCAAATGGATAAGGCATAATACCTTTAAAGGCTTCATTGGCGAGGACTTTGAGTTCTTCAGCTCGAGCAACGTTCGAATTTTCAGTTTCCATTGTGGACATACACCGTCCTTTAGTATTGCAACAGAAACAAAAAGAAAGGGAAGGGAGCCTCTCGGCTTGGTAGAACGGCTAGCTAAATACTAACAAATGCCATAAAAATACCTTCGCCGCCCTCCTAATTATCTCTGCAACTAAGGCACAGATGCAAATTACTCGCGATTATTGTGAAAATAAATAAACACAACAAGAAATAGAAGTAGCTAGCAGTTTCGATGGGTGGGTTTGTTGATTGAAAAAGAGGAAGATGGGCAGAACAGAAACGATATATACATATGATATCAGCAGTTTAGTGCATAGAAAAGATGGATTAAAATTAGTAATAATAACAGAGGAATATTGAAGGGAATACTTACAGACACTTACGTGCCGGTGGCTGTCTACTTTAAATCTAACCTTAGAAAACTGTGTGTAATATATGACAACACAGACAGACAGTGAGCTGGTGAGTTCGAAGTGGGGTTAAGAACACAAAAACCCTAGCCGAGGCGTAGAACTGAGAGTTCCTCCAAAGTTGGTTTTCTTTTTTTTGTATTTATTTTTATTTTGTTTTCTCTTCGTTAGTTAATTTTTCTTTTTTGTTTTTATTCTTGACGGTCGTGCAAAGTTTCCCCCTCTTTGCTTCCTAGTTTTTCCCCTTTTTTTTTTTTTCTGAACTTTCAAGGGCCCCCCAACCAATTTGGCTTTGAACAGTGAACAACAGTGTCTCTTTTGAGTTAAACCACGCACCAACTCCCCCATATCCGAGGTCTTTTCTAGATCTCTAAAACATCTTTAATTGCCGATGTTAGATGGGATAACCAGACTGCAGGTCTGCAGGTCTAAGTAGATTTTTGGTCCTTGTATTGCCCTCAATTTTAAAATGTCAACCCTGTACCAAAATTTTATGGATTTTGGTCCTTGTATTATCCTAAATTTATGGTTTTTGGTACTTCCGACCACCGGCCGACCGTCGGAGACACGTGTCAGCACATTATTCACCCACTTCATCATGTGGGCCCCACTGACCTGGTTCGACCTGAGCATGACCCAAATCATCTGAAAAAAATAACCTGTTCCCATTTCAAACGGGTCTGAACCCATTCCAAACACCCCCAAACCACTTAACCCCTCAATTTATTCACCGTACCCCTAATCCCCATCCAATTTCTCGGTTAACTGAAATCCCAAATTAAAAAACCCCATTCCCCCTAATTTCTTTATTCCGCCAAAAACACCGAAACAATTTTGCATAGGTACGATGCGTGTGAGGGCTGAAATAAAACCCAGCTTCATCTCCTACCTCACGTTGCTGCTGCCGCTGAGAGGATCGCCGAGAGAGGTGTTCAGGCCATCGTCCTCAACTTCCCACCTCACGAGCAGAGCTGAGGACGGCCCAACACAAATCGCTCTAAGTGCAACCACCACAACTGAACCATCGCCATCGCCTTGCCTCCCACAGCCTCAATCCGGCGGAGGAGGGAAGAGCAACAACCACGAAGGCTGCCGCCCTGTAGGAAAAGACGTGGCAACGAACACCACAAGCGTCGCCCGTCTGCAAAAACTGTAGGAGAAGACGACCTCCACGGAGGAGACGTCGCCTCGCTCTACCACCGGCCACGCACCTGGGCTAAAAAACACAACCCCCTTAGAGCAGGAACACGGGCACATAGCCCAGCCACCGCGCGCCTCCTCCACCGGAACGGATCTGGTGTTGTCACAGTCACACGCAGCAACACATGCCGCCTTCGACGCCAACCATCGCTGCCCTGCAAAAACAACACAACACAAGCCAAAAACGCAACACAGATACAAGCCAACAACAGTCCTTCATGGGTTTATGATTCACTGGTTTCTAATCGTATTCATGGGTTCAAGTTTGCTTTCGTTTTACACACAATAAACAAACAAATTGCTTTTCTCGATAGAAATAGAATTTAAGGACACTCAATTATTCATTTAGTAAAAAAACAATTGCAGGGTTTCGATTCAATTACACAAATTGAATGACGGATTATTCATTGACGTAAAAACAATAAATGGGAACGGTCACAATAAAAACAATTGCAAGCTTCATTTCATCCCTCATACGCATCGCACTATATAGAATTGCTTTCGGTGTTTTTGGCGAAGTAAGGAAATTAGGGGGGATGAGGTTTTTTAATTTGGAATTTCAATTAATTGGATGGAGATTAGGGGTAAGATGAATAAATTGAGGGGTTAAGTGGTTTGGGGTGTTTGGAATGGGTTCAGACCCGTTCGAAATGGGAATGAGTTATTTTTTCAGCTGATTCGGGTCATGCCCAGGTCGACCCCGGGTCGGTGGGGCCCACATGATGATGTGGGCGAACAATGGGCTGACACGTGTCTCCGATGGTTGGCCGGTGGCCGGAAGTATGAAAAACCATAAATTTAGGGTAGTACAAGGACCAAAATCCATAAAATTTTGGTACAGGGCTGACATTTCAAAATCGAGGACAGTATAGGGACCAAAAATCCACTTGTTCCGTCCTAAGGACTAAAAATAGATAAACTCAATTGAGTCCTATAACAAAAAAAAGACTCATTCGAGCCCTATTGTGAACACTCCAATTTGACCCACGAATGTTTTGCTAAAATTAGATTCCAAACATGCTTAACTTGAGGTTAATGAGATGATTTAATTTTAAGTTAAGGCATGATAAGAATTTAATTAATGTATTTTTGGTAATCTAAACCTTTGGGCATCCAAACCTTAGGATTAATGAGATGATTCAATCTTAGGGTAAAACATATAACAAGGCATTAGGATACATTTTATTTCATTACTTGGGCTCTTTTAGTTGTTTTTAGTCCAATTACATGATGATTCATTTTTGGGTTAGGAATAGGTTTAAGGGTCCAAGTAAATGGACTCTCCAGAGTTTACCCAGCCCATTAACACATTTCTTGCAGGTTAATTTTAGCTCTGATTTTCGTGGAAAATCAGAGTTAAATCATCATTTATGTGGAAATGTTGTTTTTCGCAAGATTTAGTGTGAAATAGGCATTAAGGTGTAATTAATCTGTTATGGAATAATTTAGGGGAGTGATAATCAAGTAATTGAGTGATTCTGGGTTAATTAGGGGTTAATTACGCGATAGGATCAAATCAGGGCTGAATTAGGGGGATTGGGGATCCGAAAGTGGAAAGAACGGGTGACATGCGGGGCAACCGGCGGTCATCTCGTGACGACCGCCAGGTGCTGGCGGGCATCCACTCAAGACCGCCGGCACTGGCGGTCAAGCAACGGATGACCGTCGGCACTGGCGGTCAAGCAACGGATGACCGCCGGCACTGGCGGTCAAGCAGCGGATGACCGCCTGCAGCGGCGGTCATGTTCTCCCAGATTCGCCCAAATCTCCTATTTTGTTTCTAATTTCGATCCTACGCAGTTTTGGACCAGATTTTTGGGCATAATCTTCACCATTAAGCAGGTCCACGCCCCTAGGCTTCCCAGAGCACTATAAATAGGACCCATCACACACATTTCAGGGGATCACACACCTTTTTCACATATACACCTAGAAGCCTTGAGTGCTTGGAGAAACTCTACTTCTCCAAGCCTAGAAATACATTCTTTAGGCAGAAACTCTAGAGGAATTTCGTGGGAGGCTTTAGCAGTAGTCTAGCAAGGAGAGGCCAAGAAGAGGATCAACCATAGAGCTTAGAAGCAGCAAGAAGGTGGGTGTAGAACTCAACCCATTGCAAGGAGCTAGAGGAGGGCTACAAGAGGTAACACTAAACCTTCTTTTTGACTGATTCTCTGATGATTATATGCTGATGCTTTTGATGATGTAAGTGGCCGATTTGTGCCATGTTTACAACTACGTGGCTTTGACCCCGATCACTCGGGTACGTAGGTAATCTCAGTCTTACAAAGGGATGCAAGCCAAATCTTCTTCTGCTCCCCTTCTTTTTATTTTCCACACATGCACACTTGCAGCAGGCACGCTTGTATTTTATAATTGCACATAGTCTCGACCCAACACGGATGGGTGCCTAACACCTTCCTATCTGTGACGAACCCCCGATCCCATAACTTTGGTTCGCCATGACCATGTAGCCTAAAGGAGTCATATTAAGGTTTTTCCCAAGTTTTGTCCTTAATAAAACTTGGGTGGCGACTCTAATGTTATGGGATTGACCCGAGGATGAAGGTGAAAGGATTAGGTGAATAGGCCCAAGTGATTTTGGGTCGGGTTTTCACAGTTGGCGACTCCACTAGGGAAGTAGTGGGTTCAAGAGACTTTGTGCAATTGTCGAATCTTGTGTGCCTTTTACTTGTCATCATAAGTGCCTTGCATTCATGACAATTGATGTGAAGCCTTTACCTTAAGAGAGCGAGGGAATCCAAATCCGCTACATGCTTTTCTTAAGCGATAGTGGTTTGAGTGAACCCGTTTCTCAATGCTTAGCAGTGATGGGGATTAATTGGGCTTAGACCTCACGTGATATCCTTTATCACATGTGAGTAGGTCAGCCTATTCCCTAGCGGCAATCTTTTGGCTCCCAACCAGCTACATACCCTGAGGTATATGTGTATTGTATCTTGTTGTTTTGGGATTCAAATTTGTGCATACGCGAGATCTTGAGGAAAGAGGAAAGAAGAGTAGTCGTCCATGGCAATTAAGGGAGGAGAACATTCCATATCTTCGAGCAGTGATCCGCCAAAGTTCAGAAGAAATTCATTTTGATAATTCGAGTAGATGCTCAATTACCCTAAGAATCTAAAGAGTTAGAACTGCATAACACGTCATTTTGCATCGAGTTTTAAAAATGTAGTGTTCCGAGTCGGGAGTCAACCCATGTTCTATCTTTTTCATCTGAACCATTTGTTGCCAACCCTCTTTTGAACTTACCTAAGCAAGGCACTGAGACCCACTTCTCTATCTGTATTGGTTAGGAGGAACCATGAGCAATGAGCATGCCAACCAATCGAAGGGTGCTACTGACGTGAGAATGAACTTGGAGGGGAAGCCAACAGAGGATGATTTTCCAATTTATGAAGACCGGAGTCTCCAACAAGAGAAAGAGGTGCAGTCAACTTTCCAGACTTTAATGGGCCAGTTAGAGGAAACGATCCTCCATGGGGTCTTACTCGGCCAACCAGTTGACCAATAAGGAAGACGAAGACAGTCTTGGGGCGGGAGACGAGACAATGCCGATTGAAGTCCAACATGATGACCCGAAGGAAACCGTCACTATGGTCCCACGAAGAAAGCTCGTGTACCCGGATAATATTAAATGGGTGATGGAGGAAGATGCTTAGAACAGCTAATGGGGGGATGAGAAGCCTTAGGGGCTGCAAAATGTCGAGTCTGTTTTCTTTATGTTCTCAAAATAAAAAAGGGGTTGAAGCTTATCCATGTTAACTTCACCTCGAGGAGTCAATGTTGTTTGTCTTTTATTGGTGTCTTTTGCTTAACATTCGTATAATGGATGTTCTCATCCCCCACATTTATGGAGTTGATGTCTTAAGTCTTATTAGAATTTATCAACTTAATTTGGGAACCAAAAGATGAACTACGAAGACCTGATCCAGTAAATCAAATCTGTCTCGAATCAAGTGCTTTTCCTAAGAGTAGTAGGCCTGGCTTGTGAGGTCATTTCTCCAAAAAAAAAGGGGGGAAAAAGAAAAAAAAAAGAAAAAAGGAATGTGTACCCACAACCAACGTGCCATTTAAAATTTCTCGGGAAAAGCACTTCCATATGATTCGACAAATGATGAACACTATTTTCTACTTGTACGTAGGTAACTCTATCAAAGAGCCCGGTCTGAATGATGTTTGGTTCCTAAGCTAAGTTGGTAAAAAATGATAGGGTTTAGGTTTAAATTCCACCTATTGAAGAGATCTCCTCCAATGCTCAAGAGGAGTGTCCCTGGTTATGTTGTTAAGTCGAAGAAGGACCAAAATCGAGCCATCACCGGAAAAGTATCACCACGAGATAAAAAGACTTGGAACTCGCCATCACCTGAGTAAGTTTTGACCACCATCCTTGGAGGAAGAAAGTAAAAGAAAACGGAGAAAGAGAGGGGGATTAGTCCGCTAGATTGAAAACCCGAAAGGGCGATCTAGGCAAAATTTAGGACATGCCTGCTAGGTTGAAAACCCAAAAGGGCGTCCTAGGCAAAAGTTAAGGCCAAATGGTGTTTAGGGAAACTCGGGGCATGCTCATGTTCATGGAAATTTTTACTTAAAATGATTCTCATTGATAAACCCAACAAAGAGAAGTAGGTGTCTTGTGTGACCTTGTGCAAATCTTTCGAACCTAATACCTAACCTATCCTAATACCCATGGCACACGATTCGACAGTCTTTTAAATTGCTTACATAGTTGCATTTCGAGAGTAGGAGAAATAAACATGCATTCACAAAGAGTAATCCTATCCAGATACTTGATTTTAGAACATAAGACACATGCACATGCATACAAAAGTAAGGATAGTCCACTAAAGTACAGACATCTAGATGATATGGCATACATGCATCAATCAAGACCGTCTCTTCTAACTCCTGGTTTGGCAAACCGGCCTAGTATACTCCTGTATGGTATCCTCAGAATCACCCGAGAAAGGATCAGTAGGATGGGGAATCGACCGAGGGGCAGAAGATGGTACCAAAGGCCCAGGAGGACGGGGATCTCTAAACGACGGCACGGTGCGAGCACATCCCCCTCTCTCACACAGGCCATCCAAGCAGTGTCCAAAGTTGAGAGAATTCAGTAGCCGGAACCTATCCATACAAAGAAAATTAGTCAAGCTACAATAGAAGGGAAGAAAAGAGGTACTCGGGAAGCAATGATCAAAATGATACCGTGGTAATGTCGGCCGGAAACGGGGGAAAATCGGGAGGGAGGTCTTCGGAAAAGGGTACCCGATAGCGCCTATATGAGTCATCAAAGGTCTCATAGTCGGCCTCGCATGCTGGTAGAACAGGACCAGATGAAGAAGAAGATGCCCCGGCACTCCTCCTCCTCCGGAAGGCAGAACTCTGACGAGAAGGACCAGTACTGGCCATCGATCCACCTGCCTCTGGGGTAGTTAAGGGAGGCATCAGAAATTCACTGACAAAGGACGAATAGTCGCCTGGTAAGGCCAAGTCATCGGCATGCCAATCCAAATGATCACCTTCAGGGGCCTCACCCCTCTCATTGATGTCCCGCATGGAGATTGGAGGGTCACGTGGTATGCATGGGAGCTCGATGGTCTGTGCACATACACGATCCCTGAGGTACCACACCCTCATGTCGGGATATCCTATCAGGCATCGATAGTGATCCATCACTAGAGTCATGGAGTCAATCCTCTCCAAGATGTCCTGGTAAGCTGCGAAAGGAGAAAACTAGATCTTCCAATAAGTGTTCAGTAAGACAATACTACAAAAAAGGTTTTTCGGGAAACAAGAGATAAGGGAGAAAAGGTACATTGCCCGACATGGCAACCTGGTCTATGTAGTGACGGGTACGTACTCAGTCGTGGGCATTACTCCTAGTCCCACGGCTCGGGGAGCCCCAACGGAGAGAAATTGGCCATGACTTCTCATCAGCTGGCAGCTTCGGAGCGGACAGTCCAAGATACTCTTGACCCCACACCTACCAAGGTTATCCAAGTAAGTAAGGAGATGAAGAGGCAAACACGTATGATAAAAGAGACAAAGGCAAAAAGACATACTTCCCAAATCCAGGCTGAACTATAGAAGTGCTTGGCAGCAACCCGGGAAAAGTTGCACATCTCTCTGTAGGCGTTCGCGAAAACCCCCGAGGCCCAATCGATCCACGGTCCGTCCAAGTGTACAAGCGATGCCAATAAATCGCACCGAACCCGATCACTACCGGAAGCAAAGAGGGATCTACTCATGCTCACCAATATCAAGCCTCGGGCTCTCTACTCCGCTGTCCCAGAATACTGAGGACCCAGCAAGGCATTTTGTAGCCACGTAGAAGACACCTCACATGTGCGGACCCAGTTAGGGACAAGTCCCACTAGCTCCTGAAAACGATCGATGCCTAATTGTTGGTAAAAAAAGACTGGATCGCCTTGGAATAATAACCCAGTGATGTGGGTAAAATTCGAGGAGTCATGGTCATCTCACCACAAGCAAAGTGGAAGGTATTGGTGGTATCCCACCACCTCTCACCCAGGGCTGATACAGCTTGTAGGTCAACCTTGTCTCCTCGAAAAGTGCGAAAGAAGTTCTATAACCCAACCCTCTCAATAATTTCCCGAACAGGCCTATCCTTCCTCCCATGCTCAAGGATGAGATGGCGGGCGTTAGCCCCAGCATGATTTTGCTGCCTACCCTTTAAATCCTGTGTTCAGGTGCCAAAAGAAGTCAATGCTAATGCCATCCCAGGTTCACCAAGATCAAACCAAGACCACACACATCAAGACATGCATCATAAGGATAGGATTACAGGCTTACATCATGCATACCAACATCATAGCACAGTTTTATTTGCGGGTCAAAACACAAGAAAATCACAAAAATCCGCCCCGGTAAAGTTCGAAATTGGCCAAAATTGGGACAAGCCCAGTCACCCAACATCAATTCCACGCATTCGCAATATCAAAACAACATCAGAATCACTCACAATCCCATAAATTCGCCAAGAACCCTAAGCCCCCAATTTGGACAAAACCTCAATTCGTGATTTCTTGTGTTTAATCCATGAAATAAATGTAGGGGCAAGCATCATAAGCATCCTAGGGACATTCTCAAGCATTCAAACACACCATGCATTGCATAAATTCGAATTCTAAAGGTATGAGGGCATAAACTCGAAAAATTAATCAAAACTTAAATTCAAGAAGTTTTGGGTTTAGAAGTCACTTACCTAAACTTTGTGGAGTTGGGAGGAGATGTGCCTACTAGGAGATTTCAACAATAGGCGTGGATTCTCCTCTGGGTCAGATTTGGGACGATATTTCTACATTGTCTTTTCTCGCGATTTGGAAGGTTTCGATGATGATGATGCCATGGATGAGGACTGAGAGGAATGGAGAAATGATTTAGAGTGTTTTGAGAATAAATGAGGGAGAGAAAATTGAGAGGATTCTGGATTTAGAGTGTATGAATGAGGAATGAGGGGAGAGAGAGAATAAAAGGGGTTTTTAAACCCGAAATAAGGCCTGTGGACATCACGAGAAGACCGCCAAGCCCTGGCGGTCATCCCCACATGACCGCCGGGCGCTGGCGGGCCTCCTCGCATGACCGCCGCCTCTGTTTTGGTGTCCCACCTCAATTTTTACGGGCCCCGCATCCCGAAACAGCCTTCCTACTGAGATAAAACCCTGTATGCATATTTTTGAGTCTCGAATAATGATATACATTGTTCGAATTAATCATTTTTTATATTCATTGTCTCGATTCCCTGAAAATCCTGAATTGAGAGCACGGTTCCCATTGTCTTTGAAAAGCCGGTACTAAGGGCTCACCAAAACCTCATCTCTAAGACCATGACAAGATGTTAGAGGCATCACACCCCTACTTTTGGTTTGTATGTCTCAAGGGGCACGACACACCCAACTTCCTTCTAACACACTAGAGAACCCCGAAGCACATGAGCTATAGATAACCTACTAGGGAGTCCAGAAAGATGGCATAGGGGCATGTGACCCAGACCACCTCGAACCAGCAAGACAATAAGAGAACTTAAGATACCCAGAGGTGAGGTAACCGAACCAGTAAGACTTGAGGGTAGACCAGAAGCCGGGTCCTAGCACCCGCAAACCGTAAGATGAGGGTAAGCCCTAAAAAAAATCCGAAGGGAACCGAACCAAAAGTCGGGACTCCACTCCCGCAAACCATGAGACGAGAGAAATCAGAAGTAAGCGAACCAGAAGCCGGGACCTAGTTCTCGCGAACCAAGAGATGAGAAAGCCAGTCAACCCAGTCAGAAGCCAAAGACCTAGTCTTTGCAAACCAGAGAGATGAGGAGAATCAGTAAACCAAGAGCCTAGCCCTTGCAAACCTTGAAAGGGGATGATTTTGAGACATATGAGCCAGATGCAGGGGACCCCGTTTCTGCAAACCAAGAGACGAGAGAAGAGAGTTAAGCCATGAAGTGGAACCTCCCTAATGAGAGATATAGGGGCATATGATGCCCAAGGCATAGATAACACAGTCGTGAAGTGACATCTTAGACGACATTTTTGACGGAAATCAGATGGCGAAGCCATTCGGGATGAGATGATTCCCGAGACTTGGGATGAGATGATTCCCAAGTCGAAACCCAGCTGGCAAGGGTGGGAGTATTCCTTGTCGATAACCCGATAGATGAGATGATTCTATCACCTCGGGATGAGATGATTCCCAAGACTTGGGATGAGATGATTCCCAAGTCGAAACCTAACTGACAAGGATGGGAGTATTCCTTGTCGACAACCTGATAGGTGAGATGATTCTATCACCTCGGGATGAGATGATTCCCGAGATTTGGGATGAGATGATTCCCAAGTTGAAACCCAGCTGACAAGGATGGGAGTATTCCTTGTCGATAACCCGATAGATGAGATGATTTTATCACCTCGGGATGAGATGATTTCCGAGACTTGGGATGAGATGATTCCCAAGTCAAAACCCAGCTGAGAAGGATGGGAGTATTCTTTGTCGATAACCCGATAGATGAGATGATTCTATCACCTCGGGATGAGATGATTTCCGAGACTTAGGATGAGATGATTCCCAAGTTGAAACCCAGCTGACAAGGGTGGAAGTTTTCCTTGTCGACAACCCGATAGATGAGATGATTCTATCACCTCGGGATGAGATGATTCTTGAGACTTGGGATGAGATGATTCTCAAGTCGAAAGCCAGCTAACAAGGGTGGGAGTATTCCTTGTCGACAACCTGGGATGAGATGATTCCCAAAATCCGAGGGTCCGTCCCTCAAAACTTCAGGATGAGATGATTCCTGGAGAGGAGCATGAGATGCTCCAAAACTTGACACACACTACACATTCACCATTCAAATTTGGTGGTTCCTATCATACGTTGTTTCGTCCTTGGTTCCTAAGGACTCATCAACGAGGGGCATCTATGAACACCCAAATTTGACCCACAAATGTTTTGCTAAAATTAGATTCCAAACATGCTTAACTTGAGGTTGATGAGATAATTTGATTTTAAGTTAAGGCATAATAAGAATTTAATTAATGTATTTTTGGTAATCTAAACCTTTGGGCTTCCAAACCTTAGGATTAATGAGATGATTCATTCTTAGGGTAAAACATATAATAAGGTTTATTTACATTAGGATATATTTTATTTCATTACTTGGGCTCTTTTAGTTGTTTTTAATCCAATTATATGATGATTTATTTTTGGGTTAGGAATAGGTTTAAGGGTCCAAGTAAATGGACTCTTCAGAGTTTACCCAGCCCATTAACACATTTCTTGCAGGTTAATTTTAGCTCTGATTTTCGTGGAAAATCAGAGTTAAATCATCATTTATGTGGAAATGTTGTTTTTGGCATGATTTAGTATGAAATAGGCATTAAGGTGTAATTAATATGTTATGGAATGATTTAAGGGAGTGATAATCAAGTAATTGAGTGATTCTGGGTTAATTAGGGGTTAATTACGCGGTAGAATCAAATTAGGGCTGAATTAGGGGGATTGGGGATCCGAAAATGGAAAGAACGGGTGACACGCAGGGCAACCGGCGGTCCTCTCATGACGACCGCCTGGTGCTGGCGGGCAACCACTCAAGACCGCTGGCACTGGCGGTCAAGCAGCGGATGACCGCCGGCAGCGGCGGTCATGTTCTCCCAGATTCGCCCAAATCTCCTATTTTGTTTCTAATTTCGATCCTACGCGGTTTTGGACCAGATTTTCGGGCATAATCTTCACCATTAAGCAGGTCCACGCCCCTAGGCTTCCCAGAGCACTATAAATAGGACCCATCATACACATTTCAGGGGATCACACACCTTTTTCACATATACACCTATAAGCCTTGAGTGTTTGGAGAAACTCTACTTCTCCAAGCCTAGAAATACATTCTTTAGGCAGAAACTCTAGAGGAATTTTGTGGGAGGCTTTAGCAGTAGTCTAGCAAGGAGAGGTCAAGAAGAGGATCACCATAGAGCTTAGAAGCGGCAAGAAGGTGGGTGTAGAACTCAACCCATTGCAAGGAGCTAGAGGAGGGCTACAATAGGTAACACTGAGCCTTCTTTTTGACTAATTCTCTGCTGATTATATGCTGATGCTTTTGATGATGTAAGTGGCCGATTTGTGTCATGTTTAGAACTACGTGGCTTTGACCCCGATCACTCGGGTACGTAGGTATTCTCGGTCTTACAACGAGATGCAAGCCAAATCTTCTTCTTCTCCCCTTCTCTTTATTTTCCACACATGCACACTTGCAGCAGGCATGCTTGCATTTTATAATTGCACAGACTCTCGACCCAATACGGATGGGTGCCTAACACCTTCCCATCTATGACGAACCCCCGATCCATAACTTTGGTTCGCCATGACCATGTAGCCTAAAGAATTCATATTAAGGTTTTTCCCAAGTTTTGTCCTTAATAAAACTTGGGTGGTGACTCCAATTATATGGGATTGACCCGAGGATGAATGTGAAAGGATTAGGTGAATAGGCCCAAGTGATTTTGGGTCAGGTATTCACACCTATACCGTTAATAAAGTATATTGAAGTGTGCTTCACCACTTTTCTGTCCAATTATCTATTATCTTTATACATTTTTAGTCCTTATAACTTTATAAAAGTTATTCTAGTCTAATTTTTTTGTTCTAATAATCCCTCTCAAAATAATAAAAAAATTATTACACTAAATTCTAAACCCTAAAAATCTTAAACCCTAACTCTAAGGTTTTTCCCGGATTTTGCCCTATGATAAAATTCGGGTGGCGACTCTAAAGATGTGGATGACAGCTAAGAAGAAGGTGGTGACTAAGCTTAATGAATTTTAGGTCGGGTACTCACAGTATGCAGCTGGTTGGGGGGCTAAGAGATTGCCGCTAGGGAATAATTTGACCTACTCACATGTGATAATGGATATCGCGTGAGGTCCTAGGTCCATTAATCCCCATCATTACTAAGCAACGAGAAATGAATTCACTCAAGCCACAATCGCTTAAGGAAAGAATTGTAGAGGGCTTGGATTCCCTCGCCCTCTTATGATAGAGGCTTCACATCAATCATCATGAATGCAAAGCACTTATGATGACACATAAAAAGGCATAAAAAGTTCAATGATTGCACAAAATTTCTTAAACCCACTACGTCCCCAGTGGAGTCGCCTATTCTGAGGACCCGACCCTAAGTTAAGTGGGCCTCCTCACCTATTCCTTTACACCTTCTTCTTAACCATCACCCAATATCTTTGGAGTCACCACCCGAATTTTATTATAGGACAAAATTTGGGAAAAACCGTTCTTGAATCCCAATGACTCCGTTTAAGACAACCGATTAGCGAACCAAAGATATTGGGCCCGGGGATTCGTCATGGATATGTTGGGGCAAAACTTTGTTCAATTGAAGAAGAATTGTATGCCTTGTGATTGCATGTGTTGTGTGGAAACAAATCACATAAAATAAACAAAATTAAACTGAAACAAAAAGGAAAATAAAAATAATTGGGCTTAAGTTTCCACCACTAGAAACCACCTATGTACCCCGGCGACCAGGTTCAAAGCCCACATAGTTCTTATCATGGCATCACTTCAACAATTATATCATCAAAAGCATCATCATCATTATCATCAAATCATCAACAAAGAACAGACACAATGGGATTTAGGATTACCTCTTGTAGCCCTCCTCTAGCTCTTTGATTTAGGTTGTGTTCTCCACCCACTTGCTTTCCATTCCTTAGCTCAATCTTTGATCCCTTCTTAGTCTACCTTTTGCTGCTCTCTTATTGATGCTTCCTATGAATTTGCTCTAGAGTTCCTGTCTAAAAATATTTCTGGACTTGGAGAGATAGAGTTTCTCCAAGCACTAAAACTTATGGGGGTGTGTGTCTTAGATGTGAATTGGAGGTCCTATTTATAGAGTTCTGGGGAGTGTAGGGGTCGTGGACCTCTTATTGATCAAGATTATGGCCAGAAATATGGGCCAAAATTGTGTAAAATCAAATTAGAAACAAAAATCGAGGGAAATTATGTTTCTGGGAGTGCATGACCGCCATAGCCGGCGGTCATCCCTTGGACGACAGCCAGGCCTGGCGGCAAGGTTGTTAAAAACGAGTTTTTACGTAAACTCGAAATGGTCCTATAAAAAACGTAATGTAGACTCGAACTAATATGATTGGAATATAACCATACCATTAATACACAACAAATTCAAAGTTAAAAATTAAATTCTATTGGTGAGTTAACATGGGAGTATCCAAAGCCCCTTGTTTGTCTCTTTTAATTCTTGTCTCTTTTTTAATCATATCTATGGCTTCCTTTGTCCATTTGCTCCACAGAAGAACTTAAAAGACTTTTGCATGCAACTACATTTTTCCCTCCCCCACCACCACGCACCTGTGTCTAGAATAAATTCATAGATTTATGATTTGACAAAATTTTTTGGACAAAATTTAAGTTTGAATTTTCTTTTCTCCTCTTCCTCTCACCCTAACTCTACTAACAATTCTAGCATTCAAACATGGCCAGAGTTGCACAATAAGTCAGTAGATGGAACATAATAAAGGCTTTTATAAAGACAATTCCGGTGGATACGAATTCTTCATGTGCTCATGTAATCATCTAATTATTTACTCTTTCTTCACCTGCCACAATATTCGTTCTCTCTCCTTTCATCTTCTACATTGGTTCTTCAACTAATCAACAACACCATAAGCTCCATAGAAGAAAACCCACCACCAGCAGAGAAAATGTACTGGATTGTACTAGATCTATGATACCCATCTAGCCTTGGCCGGAGCTCTATCAAAATGCATCCACCATCCCCTCCTTCACCTCCACCTTCTCTTCTTGCTTGTTCCCACCTAAACAAAACAAAGATGAAGGAGGAGGAGGAGGAGGAGCCCGCGGTGGTGCTCTAGTGTCAGTGACGGTGAGGAGGTGAGTTGAGAAGAAAGGTGAGAAAGGGGAATTAGGGATTAGGATGAGTCTTTTCTATTTTGGTACTTTTTCACTCGATACGAAACCATTAACAAAAGCCAATTTTAGTTTTTTATGTTATCTTTAACTCACAAAGCAAACTCAGTCAGACTCGGTCAAACTTGGTGAGTTTAACGAGTTTACGAGTTCACTCGCGAGTTTGACCAAAATTCGATTTTACACAAGAGTTAACACGAAATAGCACCCTAGAATCATAAAATTGGACGTTTTTACGAGTAAAAACGCGATTTTAACAACCATGCCTAGCGGTCCTCTGTGCATGACCGCCCAGACTTGGCGGTCATCTCGAGATGGTCGCTCGGCCTCCTGGGTTTCACTCGTTCTTTCTACTTTTTTATCCCCATTCCCCCTAATTCCGCCTTGACTTAATATGACCGTATAATTAACCATAATCAACTAAGAATATCTTCTTTTCTTGATTATTACTCCTCCTAATCCTTCCATGTCTGACTGATACACATTAAACCCCTCGTTTTGTGCAAAATCATACCAAAAAACACATTTATCCGTAAGGAATGATTTAACTCTGATTTTCCACGAAAATCAGAGTTAAGATTAGTCTGTAAGAAATGTGTTTATGGGCTAATCAACTCTGGAGAGTCCATATTCCATTAACTTAGGCCTCTACATTCACTTTTAACCCAAAAATAAATCATCTCAATACAATTGGGTTGAAATAAATAAGAAAGCCCAAATTAATGAAATAAAACATATTTCAATAGGTTGGACCTTGGCATATATATTTTTGTCTTAAGATTAAATCATCTCATTAATCCTAAGGTTCAAACATATAGAGGTTCAAATAAAAAATATGTAAACTCTCATAAAATAAATACCAAATATACTTTAGCCAAAGACCAAATCATCTCATAATCTCATGGTTCAAGCATACTTAAAATCTAATTTAAAAGAATATTCGTGGGTCAAATTTGGGTGTTCATAATAACAAGTCGGAAAAAAAAAGAAGGAATGTTACTCTCAGGTTCCAACATTCGTGTAAGAGCCTTGTCCCCAAATATTTGTGCCCAATTGACTTGTTGCTCTCTAGTTGCAATATTTGTGTAGAAGCCTCCACCCCAAATTTCTGAACAGAACCTTCCTGGTGCTCTTGGGTTGCAACATTTGGGTATGGACCTGCTATCCAAATTTTTGAACAGAAACTACCTTATGCTCTCAGATTGCAACATTTGGGTATAAGCCTGCTACCCAAATATCCTAACTTCATGAAAAAATAACTCACTTCCAAGTCTTTCTCAACTCAGATGAATTAGGATGCTCAAGACTCTTCCCAAACATGCTTTTCATCATCGCCTATGAATGATATGCATGAATGAAATATGCATCAATGTGGAAGCCCGTACCCCAATTAAATAAAAATAAACTAATTAAATGAAAAAGAGTTACCAAAATACTCTTGAAACCCGGAGTACAAAAACCGATGCTTCGGCATACAAACATTTTCCATGAAAATGTATTAACAACGAGATGTCATAAAAGTACATGAGGTCAACCGGCTTAACAAGTAGTAAGCCATCACGGCATCACGCCGACATAATATCACAAAATCAAACTCCGGCTAACTGCCGATATAGAGATAAAATAATTATGACATCTCGAGTTATTTCACATGCAGCGGAAGATGAAAATAATAATAATACTCAAGATAGAAAATATCATGCATATGGCCCTATGGATCCCACCGTGAGATGATGCACAACTACCTGCTGAAGTGACTGCGTCTAATCTCTGAGTCGAAGGTATAAGTGAGTCTGCACGCTAACTAAAGTCTGAAAAACAACGGTGGCAATTATGTGAGTCGCCTACTCAGTGAACATTAAAAGTCTAAATATACATGAAAGTGAAGTCATGCTCGTAGGGTGAGTAGCTCACGAGCACAAGTACAGCATACTAGCAAATCAGAATCACACACCAACACATATACGTTTTATGGTATTATAGTTCGTATTATTTGAACTCAATGCGTTATTTTATTGTTATCATTATTATCATTTTTTTATTATGGGCCCTCTACTGTGAGTCAAGTCTCGGTAGCGCATCTGATCAGATCAGGGTGTGAAACCCAAATATCGAACCTCAGAAGGGGTCGATTCTGAGGCCAAAACCACTGATAAATCTCGAGTGGCCGCTAGCTACCTGAGGGTGCACTCAGACACACCAAACCGGTGCAAGTCTTCCAGGGGTGCACCTACATCCCCCGGGCATGCTAAACAGCATAATGTGACCCGAGGGTACCCACCCTCCCTCGGGGCTACCAACCGTCGCCACAGTAGAATTTAGTATTTTATTCTTAATTACACTTTACATTTCTGTTGAAGTACATTATGTCTTTCAGGGAAGTGTGAATGGTATGTGTCCCTGTTTAATCCGGCCTTCGGCCCATAACTACTCACTATCACCAAAGCATATTACATGTTACATTTCATAACAGTTTTTCATATAGAAATTAGGCATGTAAGAACAATCAAGTATATAATTCCAATCATCGCATGTAGCAAACAAGGCAAGTAAACAAACAAACCACACCAACATGCATTCACAAAACATATATAAAAAGACTTGTAATGTCACCTCAAAATGCAGATTATGACTTCTTCCCGATCCGGGTCTACAGCTCTCGAGTTATCTCCCGTGCCTGAATACCGGTACATAATATAATCACTAAACCAATTTTAGAAGTAAAAACGTGCATGTATACTAAAGGTACGCTCTTATCGAGTAACTCCCGTCCCCAACTAACAAATCGTAAGATTTCCGGGCCTAAGCCCAAAAGGTTATTTTCTCATCCATAACTCCAACGATTAGGGATCTAAGGTTCATCGTTTTAAGTTCATTAACGGTTCTCGGGCCTAAAGCCCACTAAATCCTTAATCACAAATTCTGGGCCGTGGGCCCGCTTCCTTAAGTCCAAATTTTTATCGATTACGAAATTGGGCTTCGAGCCCGTTCTTAATGTCCGTGAATTTATTTATCCGTGATTAGGTCCTAAGTCCATAACTTTAAGTCCAATTAAACATCCTAAGCTTCAAATTGAGGTTATTGGGCTTGGGCTCGGTTTTTCCTAAAAACCGTCCTAAAGCCATCCCGAGCCCAAGGTTAATCGGCCTAAAGTTCTATCCGTGTCGGTAATTTCTCCCGGCCACACACTCTAACTCTCCACTCTCGGTAATCCGAAATTCGTTTAACAAAAACATAAAAGTGTATTTCGGTAAATAATTCAAAATTCATGTACAAGATGAAACCGAGACAAAACAGAGGATTAATACCGTCTAAGTAAGAAATATGTGTCGTTGGACAGAGTTCGAGCCTTCGCCGGAAAATTCCCGAGCCCTCGCCGGAACAGTACAGGTTCACCGGATTCCGGTCACTCTCGCCGGAATTTCACCCAAAACTGCCATCATCCACAACAATCATCCAACACCAAAACTCAATTCAATACACAACTTACAGAATTCCAATTCAATCTTTTCCCACATTCCCGGGGGAAACAACATCAATTGAAACGAAAACAAAATTGAGTAAGCAAAGGCTTACCCGGGAGACGCTGCCCACTGCCGACTCAGAACCCATGGAGGCAGTCACCCGATCCTCACCGTCAGACCATACCACTGGCAACCCAACTCTCGGCAGGGTACCACAGTCCACTGTCCGGCTAAGACCGAACACAGCAACCGCCGGCCACCACAACCCTGACCATCAAACTCCGATTACCCCTTTGCCGTTGCATCCACCATGACCAGACCCGCCACAACACAGCCACCTCCAAGACGAGAACCCAAGGCAGATTAGTCCTCATTGCACACACATCAACTCGAAAGGAGAGGGAAAAAGGAAGCAGAGGAGACGGTGGGTGCTTACCACGAACAAGAGGAAAACGCGGCGGCTTCTGTACACGCACAACGCTATTCATCGCACACCAAGCCTGGTCCCTCCCGATCTCCTTTGCACGTAGCCATGGCGGCATGACGTGGTAGAAGAGCGCGGAAAGGCGGCGGTGTACGACTGCTTGGAAGTTGGTGGCGACAGCGGACAAATCCCCAGACCACCTCGTCACGAACCACCTCACACTAGTCCCCGATTCCGTGTCCTAAGATGTAAGTTGCGGTAGTGGTGGTCTGAAGAGGAGAGACGGTGGTGGTTCAAGGAGGAAGACGAAGGGAGAGCAGTGACCATTTCACAAACCCCCCTCGAAAAGGGAGCAGGGGAAGAGGTAAGAAAAGGAAGAGGGGATCGATGGTGGGGTTGAGAGCCGTTGGTGGTACAATGGTTAGGGGAGGTTAGTGGAGACAGGAGCCGTTGGCAACGACGGCTGAGTGGAGAGAAAACGGAAAAAAGAATAGAAAAGAAGAAAAGAAGAAAAGAAGGAGAAGGGAAAGAGGGTTTTAGGGTTGGCCGGCTCAGCCCCGAAACGACGTCGTTTCGGGCTGAGGCGCGGTCAACCCACTTCAGTCAACTTTTTTTTTATTATTATAACCCAAAACGACGTAGTTTAGATTAAAACTACGATAAACGTTGTGTTTCATCCCGAAACACGGTTTGGATCCGACGAAGCTCAAAGATGACATATTACCGCTTAAAATTAATGAATCCCAAAAGGGAATCAAATTAAATTTTATTTCCATTACCGAAATTCGGAATTTTCTTTATAAATCCAAAAACGGAAAACCAGGGCGTTACAGTTCTACCCACCTTAAAAAGAATTTCGTCCTCGAAATTCAATCATCAAGTCCATAGGTCCTACCACGATAAACTTCTGGTATTCTCGACCAGGTGTCCGAACTCATCGCGAGATGTCGCTTATACCCTTAAGCGGTGTTTCTTCTGCCTATAAAAACTGAACCTCATAATTGAGAATTCACACACAACTATGGACTCACCACTAAGATCCCGTACTACCTCTGACTCAGAGGATAACAGTTACATCGGTGGTAGGGCTTTCCCGACAAGCTCCGATGAAGAACCTCCTAAGAAGCGGTTCAAAACCAACATCATCGGCCTAAAGGAGCATATGGTGATTCCCCCAAGACGGCGAAAGAAGCGTGTAAGCAAGGAAGGACCTTCTGGTAACAAGGACGCAAAAGATAGAAAAGGCAAGGCAACAGTTGAGTCCAGCACACCACTGCAGATAATGAAGCAACTGGACACCTCACTGAAGAAGGTCCACACTGCAGTGATGCAAATTGAACTGGCCTGTATGGGACTCTCTTCTCAGATTGCGAATATACAAAAACTTGTAACCGATCTGAAAAATTATGTAACTCCGTAGAGTGTTTTTTCCCTTTTGTTGTAAAATGTGATGAAATCAATAAAATAAGCTTTCTTCTAAAATCGAAATTCTTCTGTTACAAAATCCCGTGTTATACAGATTAAAATCCAGCAATAAAGGTATGAAATTAATCATAAGGAAAATTATAAACGAACTAAAACTCGTTTAATGAAGTCAAAACATTAAGAGATTGTAATAAAGCAAGTTTCCATATTCGGCGCCCTAGATCGATCGTGAACATCCTCGATCCCGAAAACGTAACGGACACAGTTAACGGTGACGTCTGTTAGCCTCGTGAAAAAGGATACGTTAACTGGCAAGGTGATGATCACGGGAGCGTCCTGTGTCCCTCGAAAGACACGTTACCCACTTGTCCACAATTGTCCGTATGAGCCAAAAACGTCTGTCTCGTCTCGCATCTCTCCACGCTGTCCGAACAGCTGTAAGCTTGTCACACACGCACTCTACTCGAGGTGTGGTCCACACGGTCTAGCCACAACGGTCGCGAGTGCATGTGCAAAGATGTAGGAACAAGTCTTAAGGAGACCAAAATGAAGTAGCCCGGGAAATTGAAAATTGTAAGGTAGAGAAGGACTGATAACCTCTGGCATTTATTGCCCGAACAACAAACACATAGCGTGCCGAAGCAATAAATGAGGCAACGGTAAAATTTCAAAACGCAGACACTTGAAATTCGAACGTAATAAACACGCTCCTCCTAAGGTTATAAAAGACGGTAGAATGAGGAGTAAGTTATCCTAAGCATTTTAAAGCAACCACACACCCAGACAACGAAACCTCAAAACTCAAGAAAAACTAAACACCTACTCACCCAAACACAATGCCTGCCCCATCATCAGTTTTCTTTGTTGAAGGTGCCAACCTTGGCAGAAGGAACCGACTGGCCTACAGCATGGTCAATGAACGTGCTGAAGAACTACCGAACGAGCTCGACAGGATGCCCCGACTGGTCTTCGTCGACGAGCTCTACTCGTCGCGGTTCTTTGTCACTCCAATGGAAGAGGTGTTCTTCCTGGAGGATCGCGGCACTCTGAGGACATCCTACTACGGATCGGCAAACTCCGTGATGTTCTTCATCTCCGACAGGCTTCAGGAGTTCAACCTGGAGTCCACTTGCCAGACGGTGGAGCAAGGCGCCTATTACCAGCTCTCGATGACGGCTCAGGGCATACCCAGAATGACGCGCTTACCTCCAACTTGGCCAAAGGTACGGCTGCTGGTGTGGAATTGTAGAGGAGTTGCAAGGCACGCTCAAGAGTTCATACGTACACTGAGGGACTTGAAGAACCAGTACAAACCGAATATGGTTCTTCTGACGGAGACGCAGTGGCAACCTCGGGACGATCACGGTCTCATCCCTCTCCGTTTCCCTCAAGCTAACCGGTTCGAGATTCCTGGCCAGCGCGACAAAGGCGGCATGTGGCTCTCGTGGAGCGACAGAGTCACGGTCAACATCAACAGCGATCCCAACAGCTTCCGTGTCAACGTCGTTTCGAACCGTTAAATGTATTTTCCATTTAAATAAAATATCAAAATCGTTGTAATATTTCCCTTTGTATTTCTAGTATTATCATTATTAATAGTATCTGTATTTTCGCTTATTTATGGCATAAATTCCGCTTATATGAATGCTCCTTGAAGCAAACATTAACATCTTCCATTTATTAAAATTCATTTTATCCTTCAGCATTGTGCATGTCTTGCGGTGGATCCATAATAACGCCTATATGAATGCAAACAAGTCGAAAAACATATTTTTTTTTAGAAATTATAATTCTGGAACAGGCTTATGCACAGGGAAAAATCACTTGAAAACCCAAAGATCTGAAGCCCGCTCCGCTACCAACTGTGGAAGCCCGTACCCCAATTAAATAAAAATAAACTAATTAAATGAAAAAGAGTTACCAAAATACTCTTGAAACCCGGGGTACAAAAACCGATGCTTCGGCATACAAACATTTTCCATGAAAATGTATTAACAACGAGATGTCATAAAAGTACATGAGGTCAACCGGCTTAACAAGTAGTAAGCCATCACGGCATCACGCCGACATAATATCACAAAATCAAACTCCGGCTAACTGCCGATATAGAGATAAAATAATTATGACATCTCGAGTTATTTCACATGCAGCGGAAGATGAAAATAATAATAATACTCAAGATAGAAAATATCATGCATATGGCCCTATGGATCCCACCGTGAGATGATGCACAACTACCTGCTGAAGTGACTGCGTCTGATCTCCGAGTCGAAGGTATAAGTGAGTCTGCACGCTAACTAAAGTCTGAAAAACAACGGTGGCGATTATGTGAGTCGCCTACTCAGTGAACATTAAAAGTCTAAATATACATGAAAGTGAAGTCATGCTCGTAGGGTGAGTAGCTCACGAGCACAAGTACA
>JAKUCV010004009.1:0-156895 GCA_028386065.3 Turnera subulata | reverse complement strand
GTAACAAAAAGATTTTGCCATAAAAGATAGTTTGAAAAATCTAAAGTTTCAGGCACATATTGTTTAATATTACTAATAGAAATAACATTGGAGGATGATGATTGAGAGGCAGAAGATACTAGAGTTTCAGAAGTAGAGGAAGATGAAGAAGAATTAGTACTAGACATGTTTTAGAAAATAAAGAACCTGGTGCTCCGCTACCATAAACACAAGATAGGATGGAATAGGCAGATGTAGATACTGCCATAACCTTTGTATATATAATAAGTACAAGGAGTTACAAGGAGTTACACAGCAGTTATTACAAAGTAGCAGTTACATATAGTTATATGTTATTAATCAAATCTCAAATGTAAAAAAAATAGAAATAAATATTTATTATTATAATTATTATCTTGTGCTAGAATTAATTTTTTGAAAAAAATTAAAATAATTATACAATAGTGGCATAAAATCTCACTTAAATTCAATTTTAAATTATAAATTAGAATGAACGATTATTGAACCAGATGTATTGCGTTAGTTTATTATTTTACTTCCCTTATTTTTCCAAAACCAATACTTTAATTCTTAAGGGTTTTTGGGTTTTTTGGGCCCCCATGTTTAGTGGTTTGGCCAATTCGGTACCCCGACATTTTTTTTTGGCCGGGCATAGACCCTGATATTGCATGGGCAGGCTAAACGTAGACCCTAGTTCGGAGCGGTTTCGGTTCGGTATGGGAAGAATTTGGGCTTTGAGTGAGGTGGGCCCCACTAAGCCACCTGTGTCCGACGTGGCATGAAACGGTGACGTTTTCACACTTAAAACGACGTCATTTTGCTACAGTAACACGCGCAAACACCCGAGCAGCCTCCACGTCAGCAGGTGCCTGACCAAGGGTCTACGTTTGGCCTGCCCATGCAATCTCGGGGTATATGCCCGGCCAAAAAAAATGTCGGGGTACCAAATTGGCCAAACCACTAAACATGGGGCCCAAAAAACCCTCTTCTGTACATCGAGGTTAGCTTCATCAGTATATATAGGGCTAGGGCTAGTGTGGACTAGAAGCTCCATCTAAAAACCACGAGTATATATATATATATAGTTGAACGTACCTGTAGAGGTTGGGTTCATCCTATGGTCGTGCTTCAGCTTGACTATGAAAATTTTTGGGAGACTGCGAGCTGGTTGGAGTGGAGGAATTGCTGGTACTCTGATTATCAGCTTCATAAACTTGATCCTTAAGATCTTCTTCTCGGCAAGTTAGACATTTTGATACTTTCGGTGTTGTATTTCCCATTCGTCAAAAAACAAAAAACAAAATAAATTTAGTTACAAAACTAATCACATTGTAGTATCAAAAAACAAAAAACTAATCATATTATAAAAAAAAATATAAACATTCGATCTTACATTTTCTCCCCCACCATATCTGTCTTTTAATGCTGCCATTCCTTGTATCAATTGACAAGCGATCGCATCTTGGTTCATGTCTTTCGTTACAAGGTAATAATAATCACAAACTAGGTACTCACCATCAGTATAGTGATAAACTAACAAGTCAACATACCTCTAATCCCATTTATGTACTTCGTTCCCAAGGTCTTTGTTCATGCAATCTTTGACACAACATTTGTCTAATATATGGTCTGAAAACAAACTCTACAAAGGACTCTATATATATAGTTCTATGAATAATGACTTGGGCAATGTACTAAAATATAATAAGTATACACCAAATAAAAATTTTATAAGGTGTATAAAGTTGTAGAATTAATGACCACACATTTTTTAAAAGATTTTAGGTGATTTTTTTTGTAAAAAAAAATTCATATGGTCACAAACACAAATTATACTATGTGTTGTGATTAACGAGTAAAGCTTGTTTTTTCGCCTTGGCAGGACAGACTTTTGAGAAACAATCAAAACCACTACTAATAAGCTAGGAAGAGTCAAACCCTAAATTAAGCTATAGAAATACAAAGCTATAACATACCACAATTCAAAACCCTAACAAAAAAATGATTGTCAGTGGAAAAATATGAAACCATCATCCAAACCAAAATAGTCCAATCATCCTCGCGGCCTGGCACTTGCGGACTAGGTCAGGACTCATGTTAGTGAATCACGAAGGCAACAACACTATTAAGCAAGAAATCCAAAAATGTTCACCAATCCTGACCAAAATAGGTCTACTTACTAGCCACCACCTAATTACAATCCATTCTGCTGTATATACAGTGTTCATAATTTAACAAAGGACGACGATGCTTTCGTCATATTTGTTATCCCCATTTCAATGATGGGTCACTAAACCTTGCCTCCGATAATCATTTTTTTATCTTTTTATAAATGAAAAGAAAAAATTCCTTTGGCCCCAAACAAAAACCCTAGAAGTGTTTGGGCCCATAATCTTTACTCTCTTTGATATATCATCATACACGAAAATGGGCATGCAATTTCATCATAGACAACTCAAAAATAAAATTTCCCACCAATGTCCATGATGCAATTTGTCATAAATACTTTTATTCATATCTTGATAATGTTCACAACTCAAAATGTGAACACCAATAAAGAGCTATGCAATTTGTCATAAATAATTTTCCTCCCAAACGAAAGCTGGTTTACTATAATGTTATGCTCTGATTGCTACATGCATATATAGTGGTGATCAGCCTATAACATACATAGATAGATGTACCTTAAATCTGAATTTGGGCAGGGAGATGTTTGGCATATCCTTAAAAGAGGATGCCACTACACTGTGTATAAACAGCCTGAAATTGACTTGATTGAAGCCATAAGATTCAGTTGCCAGCTTTATCCCTTAACCAAGTACTCCTCCTCCATTGTCCATTACATACATACATATATATTACGTGAGTGGGGGAGTGTACGGATTAATAGCTTTGATGAAAGTGGGCCAGCAAAGCTGGGCTCAAGGGGCAGCCCACTAACAGTTAGAACCGGGGGGTTGCACGAGTGCCAATAATCATGGCCCTTAAGATGATCTCCCATGGAAAATCAATCAATCATGGCGTGGAAACCATAAAGGTGAACCCACCACCACCCACGTGCTGCACTGACAATCTTACATCATATTTCTCCACTTCCTCCTTCGCATCATCCTACGTTTACTTGATCCTCCTCATTGTAATAACTTTGATACAAAAAATCAGGAAGAAAAAAAAAAAAGAAATGTGAACTAATAAAGAATGTAAATGGGATTTGATTCTTGTTGAATTCTATTAAGAATTGGAATCCCTGATGAATCCTTTCCTTCCTGTTTCTTGTCTTGAATATCTTGTCTACAGGGGGCTGCGAACTACTACTATATTCATATTTAGGGGATAATGGGATGCAACATTATCTCACTTTCAAAGTTTTAGAAGATACTGAGTGATGAAATTGAAATCTAGCTTTTTATTACTCAGAAACAAAACGTCAAGGAAATGGTGCTAGATTTCACATTGAGATTTTTATGGTCTTTGGTTGCAGACACATAAGGGAGACAGGAGGAGATAAAGTGGGTACGGCTTATATTGTATGGCTAAAGGAGGAAGGGGAGGAGGGTGGGGGAGTGGGGTAAATAAGCGTAGCTAGCTACCAAGTGAGTTGTTGTGCTGGTACAGTAGCATGCAACATGAAAAAGAAAATATTGGTGGTGATCCCAAGGAAGAAAGCAGGCAAGGCAAGGCAGATACTCTCTCTAAAAGTAAAACAAAAGAGACACAAAACAATGCTCCTCACTCGGCTAGCTTTTTCTTTTTCTCTCTGATAATAAAAGAAAAGAAAGCCCATAACAACCATGCATGAGCATGACAATGCCTCTCTGCATCTCTCGTCCTCTCCCCCTGTGCGCACCCACAGACATGGACATGTAAATTGACATGTTTCATTGCTATTTTGCAAGGTAGTAAAATAAATTGGATACAACAGAAAAGACTCGGATATATTAAGTCTCCAGGGACCAAAAATTTAACCCTAGCCACAATAAGAGCGGATTTCAAAGTTCAGATGAAATTTGCAAATTGAACTCGTCAAAATCATCCCTGGCGAAAGTTATTAGCTAGAGAGCTCCAAATCCAGATCTTTTCAGGATTAACGAAAAGACTAAGCTTGTAGAACATGCAGGTTAAACAATATGCCTCTACCTTTTTTTAACTCAATTTTATGTACTGATTATATCTATGGTCAAAGAAGCAGCAATGAGTAATTCCAGAATGCAGGTGAGTAGTACATGGCAAGAATCCCTTTTAACTTGTGGTCTATAACGTAACTTAACTTTTCTAATACCATAATGAGTAAAGTGTTTTCTTTGGATTTAAAAGATACTGATGAACTTAGGGAACGTACGTTCCCCAATCTAACTGTACATGAAAGTCTTCAAACAACAGGTCAAGTCTACCGGGTTAACTCCGACGACCATTCGTGGATGAACACGAGGACCTGCAGAAGGGGCGACCCCGACTCCAACATTTCCACCCATAACAGGACCCAAATGGTGTGGACCCGCCATTGCAGGAGGCTGAGGAGGAGGGGGAGGATATAAGCCTGGGAATTGCATGTGCGAAGATTGTGCAGTAGCTGCGTTGAAAGAAGCATGACCAGTGTGGGATGGAAGATAAGCAGCATGAGGCGTTTGCCCAGGCATGTTATAGTACGGAGCAGATTGCAAGCTAGGAAGCTCTCTTGGGTTCTGAATCCATATCTCAGAGGAATCGGCCTGCCATATCAAATGCAATAGGTTAATGAAATCACACTCGAAAATAACCTAATAATCTAACTGAAAACACACCCAGACAGCCACAGAAAGACAGAAGGATGAGACAAATAACAGTTTGCATGAAAAATCACTAATTACTGCGGACTAAGCTAGCAGGTGATACTACATGACACTAAATTCCCACTAACCAATAGCAAACCACAACACTGCATGGTCCAATTAACCTTTTGCAAGTGTTTCTGCCACATCCCCAGCCCATGCCCTCCCAATCAGGAAAAGAAATACCCAACCTTAGCCCTTTTGAAATGACTGTTCTTATTCTTTACTAGCAGGCAATAGTACTTCGTTAAAGTAAAGGGATTCTACTGAAATTCAAGGAAACCAAGATAGCAAACATAGGAAAACCTCACAGAAGTACAACTGAACAAACAAGAAAGGAAACAACATGTCATTCTTAGACAGCACACATGTTGAAATGAATCTATTTCACCCTTTTACCTGGGGATTAGGCGCATAAAGGTTACCATCTTTGTACTTCATTCGGGACGAATCATCAAGGCCAGTTCCGCTTCCAACTACCCCAGGAGCATTTATAGCATACCCAGTTGGACTGGTAAAATTTCCAAACCCAGTGGGACTGTTACCAGGAACAGGTTTAAACTGCTGAATACCATATTTGAGGCCATTTGCACCAAGATGTGAATTAGCCCCATGCATCAACAAGTAACTATTGGCATTTGATGGATGGGGATATGCCGGATTACTAGAATAGCCAGGCATAGCCATTTGAGGAACATATACTGGAGAAAGGAACTGACGATATGGCATTAGATTAGCAAAATGCGAAACATGAACTTGTGGGTACATCTGAGCCAATGGCGGATGTTGCTGCTGTTGCACCATGGGTATTGTTGATGTTGGCAAGCTATTAGCCGTGTGTGAAGCTAACACCTGCAATCAAAATAATCGAAGAATATCAATTAAGCAATTATATTATACAGTGTACACTGTGAATAGCAACTTGAGCTCGACACCTCAAGGAAATAGGCCCAAGAAAATCCAAATAATTCAGAGAACAGCTATAGGCAGTTTTAGAAATGGTCTGTAACTAAAACGGGTAGCCATTTTCCAATAATAACAGAGAAGAAGGAAATGGTTAAGAAGCAAAAAATCACTACTGTAAAACGTCTATGAGCTACCGACAATACAAACTCTACGAAAACAGAGAAGACAACGCCAGCAAACGGTAAAAGACACCACAGAAAGGATGTATGTCCACATCCATCTCACCTGGTGCATAGGTGCAAGTAAAAGAGAAAAAAGATGGGTACACATTAATGCTATTACACCCAAAACTATTATTTAAACTAAAGTTTACCTCCTGAGGAATTGGCAGACCCTGACCGCGTACTGTCTCATCCATGGGAGGCCTGAAGTAAGGTAGATCATAACCAGCTTGAGGATCATATGCCTGTTAACACAAAAATGAATGTCAGAAAGTCACACCACATAGCAAGAAGACATATCTGCTGCATACAAGTCATTTACCAGCCACTGAAAAGTTTCCTAACATCATTCCATGGAAGATGGTGAGCATTCGAGATTAGCACAAAACATTTCTTAAAGGGAAAGGCAAAACTCACCGAAAAAGCGGGCAACTCAGGGGGATCTTGCTGTTGTTGAGTCTCCGTAGGTGCATAAGATGGAGTACTATCTTGAACCAATCCAATCTCAGCATAGCCATCCAAGTTTGGAGGGCTCAAAGATTTTTCAGGTAATTGTTCCTCAGATGCTGCACCTGACGGTGGAGAATCAGATCCAGAATTTTTTACTTGATCATCTAGCAACTCAACCTGCTTGTTGCCAGAAGCAGGATTATCATTGGAAGACTCCGGAGCAGATACAGAAAAACTGCCATCAGAATCACCAAGTTCTATTAGGTCAGTTTCAAAGAAATGTACATTGACAGGCTATATTTTCATTCAAATGAAATAGCTGATACATACATCAATTTCAACATGCATTACAAATGACCTATGAATGCATCAAGAAAAGTACATACATAAATAAATAACAGTATGTACTCTGAAAAGCAATGACATCGTAAAATAAGACCAGACTTTTTTCCAAAAAAAATGAGATCTATATTCTAAACATTGGGAATAGCTGTCAAAGGTCACCATAGCAAAACAGAAAATGTAAAATGAGACTAGAACGTTAAATAAACATTGAGATGAACATTTGTAAGTACTTCATCAACAATAGATGTCAAAATTCAGTCACCAAAAGCAAACAATGCAAGCAGAGATGCAAACCTTGTGGCAGATTCACCATTTGATTCTTCTGTAGTTCCAACTGTTTGGAATCCAGATGCTACATTATTGGAAGAATCAAACTCGACCCCAAAGCTCCCGAAGGTCAACCTGCACCTATCACTCTCTGGGACTCGAATATGCTGTGCAATGATGACATTCTGATTGTCCTGGATGTTTACTTGCGATAATTTTTCCTGCAAATCAGCCGTATTTGATTCGGAATTTTTGGTAGTATCAGCAGCAGGCAAATTAGGCTTCTTTGGTGTTCCAATCACTCCAGGGTTAACTGCAGTAGATTTCTGACTCGTTTTTGGTTTCCATTCTTTGTTATGCTGTGAAGCTGCTTAAAACAAAGAAAAGCACATGCACTGTGTCAATTAATCTTTTATTATAAAGGAGAACTACCTGTGACCTTTGTTATCCAAGACCCACAGTTATATTACTCAAGTACAATGGAAGCCATGATTGAGCATTCCTTCTACCTTTTTGATGACCCATAGCTTGTTGATGTGGCCTGCTGTTATACTGACTGGATAAGAACGATCTGTTGACAGGAATACTAGGCATAACAGATTCGGCTGCATTACTTTGCCTGACATGATCAGACTTAGAAGTTGCAGGGAAATGCCGAAATGATTCTGTCAAAGAACCATCCCTTCCTAAGACTGAATTTGCAAAAGTGCTGGATGCAGATGAGTCTTTCACAGAATTTTCAGAAGAGAGTCGGCGACCACCCACAACTCCAACATCACGCTTCCCCACAGCAGCAGATGATCTGGAATCTGAAGATGGCACATGGACAGGATCAGAATTGCTCGGTGGAAGCATTGCAGACTGTTGTTGGTGATTACTAGGTTTCATAGCCTGAACCCGTGAAGCTCCATTAGGAATTGTTGACCTCTTGTCATCCGATGTCATGCTCCTACCAGCAGAACCTGTGCTGGCATCTCTTGAGTTCCTAAGATGTGAATCATTAGATCCATTTGCAATCTGAGATGAACCAGCAGGCTTTGCTGTGCTTGAATTTCCTGAGCTGCCAATAGGAAAACAATCCGTACAAACAATACCCAAATAAGAAAACAGCACCAGTTTGAACAAGAATGCAGAACCCATATACATGTGCATGCATCATCTGTTCTGTAAGAGAGAAAATAGGGGGAGAAAAGAACATAAGTAGAGCTGTCACTGTACTCCTTTCCCCTCTACAATGCAAGTCTCAAAGCAATAAAGCAATTTCCAGATGGAGTTTATACAGAGGACGTATCACCTACAAAAGCATCCAACTACAGGAGGTGCTGACTTGTGGATAGCACAACAGTTATTGTGATCAAAACAGTTTCATGCAGCCAGAAAGTAACATACTTGAATTTTAAAACATTACATGCACCTGATGCATGCATAGATATGTGCCTGTGTCAAATATAATTGATTTCTCATTCGACTGTAAACACAACTAACGATTATTTGCATATAAAGGCATAGTAAATATCTAAGACAAACACACAAAGAGAGAGAGAGAAACCCAAAATAAATACCTTTTTTCAGTTGCAATTGCAGTGCGTTGCTCATTGGACAATGTTGAACCTTGGGAAGCAGGCTTCAGTTCTTTATTTGCATTACGGTTTACTCTGTTATCTTTCACAACACGGAACTGTCTGCTGATTCCAACATTCCTTGGTGGAGCAGTACGATTAAACCCTCCCCGTCGAGGGTTGCGGTCCGAAAATGTACGAAGCCTCACCCCCTGATTAGAATTCTCAGACTGTTTGGTTGAATCAACAGGAGCCCTGTAACCCACACTCTGAGGCCATAAGCATATAAATTCATTAGATCTCATATTAGAGCAAGTATGGGCCAGAAAATGACAGATATTAAATTAAAATATTATCTCGTAGATTTCAGAATCTTACAATGAACTAAAGTTATGCTCATCCAGTAGAAGCAATTTCTAGAAAAGAGATAAAACGAAAGACATATTGCATAGTTATTTTACTAAAGAGCTATTAGGGGGAAAAAGTTGCATGTGTCACTCATACAGCTGGAAAACACAGTCGTATCAAATGCAACTACCTACAAAACGTTTCAGTCTAATATGTCAACACTATAACAGCAGATGTTAGCTTCTGCAGTTTGCAGCATTACTTAACATGGCAATTAGCTGCAGCAAAAATACTAAGCATAAACTGGCAATTAGCAGCATGGCTCACGCTGATGGTTAAAATGTCAGTACTATATACTTTCTGGACATGCTGGCACTAAAAGATGAAAAGCAAAATAAAAAAACTAAAATGCTGTCATAAAATACACAGATATACAAGATGATACCTCTTTCTTCTTGTCTCTCTTCCGCTTCACCTCGCGAAATGGATCTGATGATTATAAAACCAAACGAGAAGACATGTCAGTAATATAAAACTACAATGTTAACAGGGAAGCAACGAGTGCTGAAAAATTACCAAGATACCAAGAGAAAGAAGAGGAGAAAAACATATGAAGATTTTTTAAACATTTTAAAAACAGCTTGGCAAAATCAGAGACATCAAGGGAATAAGATTTCCGAAGAGGTTAAGAAACCTCAGTTTAACAGCCAAGGATAAGATTGTGCCCATGTTTCACCCCATTGACCCAAGTATTTTTCCAGAAAACACAATGGTCATTCGCTAAACCAATGGCTGAATGTTGTGTATCACCAGTGTCTACGTGGGCATTTCTATAATGCACCTCATCATGCTTTTCTGACAATGAAAGGAACTGCAGAACAAGATGAGAATAGGATTCTACCATAGCATGACCCTGAGACTCGGGATGCAGAAACTATCGCAACATCCTCACTCAGACACTCGTGTACACCTTAAACTGAACAAAAAAATTTCAAAATAAACAGCAGCTAATCTTTCTCAAGGAACATGAGATCTTCGAACCTACATTAGAAGAAGTAACTATGGTGAAACTGCTAATTTCAAATTCCAAAGTGACGATTAGAACAACAGCATATCAACTAATTGAAATATTAGAAATACTGAAACATAAGCCAACGAGACCTCCACCAATTAATGTTGGATGGGCAACCCATACAATTTGACTCACATTGGGTTCTTTTACCAGCTAGACTCATTTGACTCCTAACACTCGTTAATTTTGCAACTCCGCTGTAAACCCAGCATGTTACAGGGAGAGCTCACTGCCATTAATATAGCGAAAACAAGTTTGACAACTAGTGGACTAACAGAAAATTATTTGTTTCTTCAAGGATTAAACTCGAACAACCTGAGGACCATACACATTAGGTTTTACACCTGTTCAGAACACAAATGGAGATAGGCACCGAATACCCATTACTAGTAATACCAAAAAAAGACCAATAAAACCATGGAAAAAAAATATTATTTTAAACAGAAAGTGCAACAGTGAATTTAAAACCCAAAACCCTGGATACAACACCATTCCTTTCCCAACACCGAAACCAGGATCAGTACAAACACCCGGCACTTAGAAACAGAACCAGAACACCGAAACCAAGAGAAAAAACAAAAAACCCAGAAGCGAAACCCGTAATGCCAATCCATATCCACGAACCCCAACACAAGAATCGCCAACAAACAAACCAAACCATGGAGAGAAGGAAACAAAAGGAGTGACCTTGATTGAGCAATTTCTGGGTGGTTTCGTCAGGATCCATGTTGGTCTCTTCCAGGGCCATGAGGATATCAGAATCAGAGAAATTGCCCACTATCTCCTTGATCGACTGTATGGTCTTCCTCAATTGGACTGAGACTATATGCGATTGCGGCCCAGTGCTGCTACTGGTACTGGCAACAGCGACCATCTCGCCGATAATCAATCAACGACTGGTGTGTAAAACAAACAGAAAGATTCGAACTTTATCGGATATACGGAGGGTAGTGACAGTGAGGGTGGGGGGTTTAAAGGGGTTCTAGGGTTAGGGTTAGGGTTTGCATTAATAGAGAGAGAGGGATAGAGGGAGAAAGGGAACGGCTTTGGTGGGGGGGAAAGGAAAGTTGGAGCAAAGCGAAGGGGTTTGGTGGTTTTTGGGGGAGTAAGAGAGAATACGAGGGTTTTGAAATTTTAGTACTCTTTTTTTTTTTTCCTTAATTAAATTAAATGGATTTGACCGCTTTTTGGCTGGCCTAATCCTAGGTTTATTATGATTACTGATTTGCCCTTCTCCGGTCCTAATAATGTATGCTAGTGCAGAGTAATTAAGGTAAAAAAAGGTTTATTAGCTCTGCTTAACTTTAATATTTAGGAAAACATATAAGAGATATACAGAGGATCTGAAGGATTAGAAGGGAAGTTGTTACAGTGTTGTTACTAATCTTGCTAAGACGTGGCGAGGGAGATGATAAAGCCAGGTCACCATTTTTTTTTAAAAAAAAAGGACAGGTCAGCTTATTATTTAGGATGACGTTAAGTAAATAAATTTTATGGCCATTCTAAAAATGATTTTTTATGGCTAAAATTTTATTTATGACTCTTTTTAGCATAGAACGTGACATTCTTTGATTTAATGATTGTAATTGGAGCCACCGACATCAAATGATTATGGATATAACTCTAAAACTTGATACTTGTAGTGCACTGGCATATCTCTTGGATGAGGTTTCAAGGGGTCATGGGTTCGATCCCAATAGATAAGATTGAAGGGGGGATTTGGGTATTATTTATATAATTCTGTTGTATAAAAAAATAATATATTTCAACAACTATAGTAAACACAAAATGATGTTAAAAAAGAAAACATGGAATGGAACGAGATGATGGAGAATTTTTGAGAAGGAAATGTAAAATACTGTTTTTGTTGGACTTATAAAATATATCATACTACGTAATATAACATATCAAAATATTATAAAAAAATAAAGACAGACTAGTAACTAAGTGTCAATTTTGGTTACAAGAATGTATCTAATTTGGGTTTAGTCAATTGGTAAGCGACTTGATTTCGCTTAAACAAGATCTTGCATTCGAGTCATTGTATATGTTGAAAATTCCCATTAAAAGACCCATCTCAACATAATTAGTATGCGACTGGGTCAGTTTGGATTAGTCAAGATAAAGCTATAGGTGACGAATTAGAAAACAAAGAAGTAACAGTCATTCTCCAAAAAAATATCAACTAAATGGAACAAAGAAAGTATAAGTTATAACATAGCATATACAACATCCCCAAACTCTAATTTTGGAGTGGGGAATGGAAAGATGGAAGAGGTTTGGAATTGGGATTAAAAAAAAAGAGGCTAAATCCATAATCAACAAATTTGAAACAGTAATCTCAATTAATTCTCATTTTTTGTCAGTAGAGAATTATGAAGCAATTATTGTCATAACTAGAGGATAAGAATAATTATTGACATGGACAAACTACTGATACATTGGATTGGAAACATAACGTGAATAAGCATTGATGATTAATTTTTAAATTAAGTTAATAGCATGTAATTATTAGGCTTCTAAGATTTTCCCTTTTGTACGTCTTCTTTTAAAAAACATTTGGGATTGCGCTGTTGATGAGATTAGGATTAAGATTCTATAACCGTTTTTTTTTTTCCTAGTCAGCAAATGATTGGGTCGTTCCAGTGCATTGATGGTCGCTCTTGGGTCCTTGACTTCCCGCTAAATGGTTTTACTTTGACATTTCAAATGGGCTCTTTTGTTTTACCACACTGGACATGGTCACGTAGTGGGCCTCGAAAAGGGACGTACGGTACCACTCTACCGTTACAACTTTGAAGAAGAACACAATAGTTTCAAAAAAACCATTGCGTTTATCCAATAAGCATACATTCTCTAGCCAAAATTGTCCATTTTTTACCATATGGTATTTGGAGTTTTTTTTTTATACAAAATTCTATTCAAACTCCACTAAACCCATCCTAAATCTCACTACACAACGCGCTGTCCACGGTTTGAACTCGGGACCTCAACCCATCAAGCCTTAAGGCTAGGGAAAATGCCATCACAACTAAGTGGTTGTTGGCTGGTATTTGGAGTTTTACCATGACTAATCTAGATTTGCCTCGGTTCGGCCCTAATTTGGTCAAAATTGTTTGATTTTAAATGAAAGAAGTATATTATCATAGTGAATCAATCATTCTATAGATTGTTTTCTTAGAACTATTATTCCGTAGATAGTTTTGATTTTTACATGTTGAGTTAGAAGTGAAATTGGACTGCTTAAACCTATGAAAAAATAATTTATGTTTCACGAAATTGAAAAAAAAGGAAAAAAAAAAAAGGGGAAGCCATCATTAGTCATGTCTGTTTGATGTTTTGATTGGCCATTTCAAGTAGTAAAATCATGTCAAAGTTAAACTGCAATCTGGGCCTGGAAGTGGCCATCGAATTATTATTAGGTGGGCAAGTGGAATTTTGTTCATCGGGATCTCGTCCAAAAATAGTGTAAGAAAAAAAACAATGATTTAGGACATCGTCTAAGATCCAGTAACGAAAAAATACCCAAATTGGGCCATGGAGAGTTCTTGAGGGACAAAACTGTAAGTCTGTAACTGATGGACTTTAACTCTTCTTTTTTTGTTCAACAAATTAGACTGATAGAACGGGAATTAATTTGGCTCCAATTTCTGGCGCTTGGAAAGTAAAGCCTTGAACGATAAAGTCTCTCCTGTCTTGTTATTTCATAGAGCCTCTGTGGATGTTGCAGTATAAGTAAAACAAAAATAAAAAGAACATAAAAGATTGCCAAGTCATTTAAGCTGTGAAACCATATGGAAGATTAGTCCGTGATTCATTATCATATACCATGAAACATCACTAACAACATCCCACCAACTTTCTAATCCCTGAATCAGCTCGTTACTAATGATCATATACCATTAAACATCACTAACACTTCCCTTCAACTTTCTAATCCCTGAATCCATTTTTAAACTCCAAACCATCTAAATCTTTCCATACCACCTACCCCAAAATAAAAGAGAAATATAAAAAATAAAATAAAATCAAGAAACACATATGATATATTCAAGCAAAACAACTAAACAAGTGGCTGGGACAGTCTCAGTCTGTGCAGGTTTTCTTGATGAGGTCCCAAGGCGCATAGAATGCTTGAACCGTGTTAGTGAACATAAGTTAACTCACTTTCCAAGCCCTCCCCCCATCATTTGTTTGCTAAATCACAAATATTGCTCTTGTATCCTGGCTCTGTTTTCTTCCCACCACAGCCTTGCATGCATCTCTCCAAACCTTTCCCGGCTGCATTAAACAGATGCAACGGGAAGAAACAAGGATTAATGATATTGATCAGACTTTTAACTTTGTTTTAAAAGTGCTTGTCTGCATCTGTTATCTGAACTATCAAAACATACTGACCTGAACCTGACACGTCTAAGCTCCCGAGTGCCTCCTGGAAGCGCTCTGATGGTGATGTATACTCCTGGTTCATCCTGTTCCACCCATTCGGTCTCCATGTCACTTGCATTACTGACGGAAAGCTCTCCAGAACGATCTGACTCTCTTGACAAGCTAGTCCTAACAGAACCATCAACGGATGATGTCTCAGTTTTGGCACCGCCAATGCTGGACAGTTTAGGTGTTGAAGCAAGACCAGCCGCGTCATAACATTGACGAGATTGCATCGGGTGTTGATCAAGTGAATCTGATGAAGAATATCCCATTCCTTTTGGACGATGAGACTTTGGAGGGCGTTCCTTCCCCAATGGCGGAGTCACAGGGCTGTCCTTGATTGATTCGGGCTTTGAGCTCTGCCAAAAGGATGAAAAACAGAAAAGAATAAGACGTGATATGACTGACAAAACTGCAAAAGCAATCAACACATGCAAGTAAAAAACTTTAGAAGTTAAAAGCATAAGCTGCTTGAAAATGTAACAAAAGTACTGTGACTTTAAGTGTCTAACAAGATTCATACAGAATACTACGGACAAGAAAACGTTGCATTCTGTCAATGTCAGGAGCAAGCATGTTAATATATCAAAATGAGTTCACACTCACCTCATCTTCAGATCTTGGTGGAGTTGGGAATGGGGCTGCTTGATGGTTGAACTGTCGAACATTATATAATTCCATGACCTTATCATAGTTCTCTGCCCACCACCTTTGGGCTTGCCATTTGTTGAACATTTCACGACTGACAAAAAATGTCCAAGAGAATGTTTAGGACTCGCGAATATATATAGAAATCTGTCCCTAGCAGAATTTCGCAGTATGAGGGATAATTTTGGCAGCACTAGAACTTCATTGGCAGATATTAATGAGTGCTCAGACAAGAGAATTGCAAGGCTAATGCATCAGAGAAACCTTTTCAATATCAAGAGCTAGATATTTTCATTTTAGTAAAGGGATACTCTCCTTACCAATTGCAAATATTCCTACTAGTACAAAACTTTATGTTACTTCACAGAATATATGTTATTTATAAGTGCCCTGTGTTACAGAGAAGAGGAAGCAGAACTAACGAGCAAATATGTCAGTACTCCATGCTATCCAACTTCCAGATTTTTTTCGCAATAAAATTATGATAATGACTTGTCCTAGTTCTCTTTTAAGCCTATATCTTTGAATGATGGTTGATGCCAAATCAGCAACTCTGGCATTTACCTATCCATTAGTAGAGAAGCTCGGAAAAACAGTTACCATATAAGTTGTTCATATATAAGATTTAAGATGCTAATCAAGCCAGCCAATCTTGGGGAGATGCAGCGAGGGTGCTTCCAAATGAGCATGATGACATGGTATTGACCAACCAATCTTTTGGTTCATAAATGAACAAGCGCAAGTTGACAAGCAAGCAATACATGCTAGTGCAGATCAGCAGGAGCTATTTCAGACTGCTGTTCATCGCTTTGTCCAACAGCTTATGCAATTTTCCTGTACAATGCATCTAGAAAGAGAAAACAGTGGGTGCCCATACCCCCCCAAATCTAGGATGCTCATGAAATTCCAATAACGTATTCAATGGTAATGAGTTGATGACAAAGAATTGTCTTTTATTGCAAAAGCAACAAAGCTCGAACACATGTAGATGGAAGCCTTAATATGGACCCACACTCCCCACCCACAACACCCATTCCATGTGTTCAGCAAAGAAGCAACCCACATGCAAAGATCAGAGAAACAGTCTCACCTACACAATGACTGGACAATGTCAAAGATGCTTAACACCAATCACCACCATCATTAAACTAATGAAATTGAAGACATAAAAAGAAACCAGAACCATCAAAAGTCATATCAAGAAGAGGATGATCTGAAGCCACAATGGGCAATATAAGGATGGTCCAAAGCCAGTTGACACAAAAAAAAAAAAGCTACAACAACCACGCAAATCAAAACATTTCAACTTCAAGAGAACAAACTACTGGGAAAGATATTGACATAGACCTTTTTCTGCATAAAACTAGTTGACAACATTCAAACAACATAGAATCTATCTACACTGTCAAAATATGTCGTAAAAGAAATGTATCAGTACCTAAATCGAATCCGCTTGAGATCATTTCCACCTTCGGGAAGGGAAACAAAAGTAATGAGAACACCAGGCTCCACTTGTGCAACCCACTCCTTAGGCTCATCTTCCTCCATAAACACAACTGACTCTGTCCTCCCGCTAACTGAAGCAGGAGTCCCTTCACCACTGGATAGCCCTTTTAGTCTACCGTCCGAATTGTTCCCCCAGACTCTTGGTGTTGAATTGGAACTTCCCGTTCTACGATATGAGTAATGAAACCTCGCTGACTCTGAGCCAGCATCAGACTCCGCATAGTTTCTCCTGTGATTATTATTCGAGGACCCAGAACATGGTTTGCAGTTTTTATATGCTCCAGAGGCTTTCACAGCCATGTCTTTTATCTAAAAGGAAAAAATTTAATCTCTCGTCATTTAGCAAGAAACTGCAGATAATCAAAACCAGATTTAATTAAATCCACCAATTCTGTGTCCATATTTGAAGCTAAACCTCGTCATGCACAAGATAAGAAACTGAAAGCACAGTGAGGCCCTTATAACAGTAAGAGTATTTGTAATTTCAAACCCCAAATCCTTATCTCCACCCTCTACATAATTTTAGAGTCCCCAGGTTATTCAAAGCTGCAAAAGTTAATTGGGTCGTGGGATTAACCCAATCCAGAAACTGTACAATCATTCCAACCCCATTGAGTAACTGTGTCACTCTTTTTTTCTCTTTTATATTACCCGAAGTGAATGATTTTGCTTGCCTGGAATTTGGCTTTGCATTTTGGCTCCCCAGAAATGGACAAGAAGATAGACAAAAAGAAAAATACAAAAGAACAATCATGGGTTTTAGTTCTTTCACTTTATTCTTCTGAAGCAGATCATTTAAAGCCAAACTCTTCAGTTTTCAACAAAAAGAACAAAAAGCAGTACAATTGGCTTATGTCTTTAACTTCCTTTTGCTTTGTACTCTTTTGTGCTTTTTTAGCTTCTAGAAAAATGAAAACGCACTGCGATAAAAAGACTCAAAACCTCCAAACTCAAATTATTGCCTTTTTCCCTCCCCTTCCCCCACACTTTCCAGCAACCAAAACAGAAACTAAGTAACAACAAACAAAGACAACAACAACAACAGTAGCACTGATAACAAACAAAAGAAAAGAGAAATCAAACACCTGAGCAGTAAGAGCCTTGATGGCTTGCCTAGTCCTGGGTGTCTCCATAGCAAAATCATCAAACTCCTCCTTCTGGTGAAGAGATCCATTCCCATTTAGCTGCTGCTGCTGCTGCTTTGAACACGTTATACACGTCAACATATCCTTCCCTCGAAATCGCTAACCCAACAAAACACACACAGATCAGACATAAATACCAGAAGAACACATTAAAGTTTTCATCTTTAAAAAAAATACCCATATGTAGAATAGAAACATGCACGTATGTCTTTACAAGGTAATGTAATAACTTACATTGTTGGATTCTTTGGATTCGCTCTCCTTCTTTTGGTTCCCTCAACCTGAGATCCCAGAAGAGAGAGAAAGACAGGGATGGGAAGAGAGAGAAGGAGAGAGTGACCGTTAATATGGGTATCAGGGCATAGTTTTCTGGCGATTTATTTGGTGATTTAAAATGGAGGGGTTAATAAAAAAGAGAGAGGACTAGAGGAGAAGTTTTTTTTTTCCTGCTGGCGTAGTGCCAGTTAGAATGAGTAACAGCTAAGAAATGTGTTAAGAGATGTGTAAGAAGTACTAGTAGTAGCAGGGAGACTAAGAAAGGAACATATTACAAGACACACAACATGGACATGGGGGTGCTTTTTGCCCTTTTGGGTTTAATATATAAAAATTTTGTACGTTGAGTTTGCAAGTGGTGGGTTTGTTTTTTTTTTTAATTGTGGAACTGAGATGGATGAGAGATTTGTGTGAGTTTAAAGGGGGAGGGTTACATATGTGGGACACCAGGTCACAACATTTTAGTGTGTCCGGAGGCTGCCCATAGCCGGAGCACTACTACCGACACGTCCGGAGCAATCCCTATGGATTTTGCAGGAACGGCATCCACATCACATAATGGGAGGGGAGCCTGGATGAACGTACCGAAGCGCTCTCGACGCCCATCCCAGAGGCAACAGGGCAACCCAGAAATGCCCCCGCCACAGTCTACCACCTTACCCCAGGTTCCGGCCCCTCTCGTCCCCCTCCCCCTACCAGTTATCCTATCATATCCTCCAACTTCAACTCATCTGCCCACACTCGTCCCCATCGTTCCCAGAATCACACGGCAGTGGTGCTCTCAGAAGACTGCCATCGAATGATCATCTCGCCCGATATACTCAGGTCCGGGTCGGGATTGGAGCGACAAGTGGATACCCCTCCATGAGCCGAGAGTCTCATTCCAATTCTCTTTAGTATTTATCTCTTTGTTTTGCCGTTTCCCTAATTTCTCGCTTACTCGAGCTCTTATCATTTAATATGTTTGTTACCATGTCCTTGTATGCTTTCCATGTCCTTGTATTAGTCCAATGATGGTACTAATTAGGAGTCGATTTGAGCTACCGACTCCTAAACATGTCATCAGCTCAAGTATATTTTTTAATATACCTCCCGGTTTCGACCAAAAAAAAAAAGGGGGAGGGTACTGAAAAGGTTTTTGTTGGGCTAATTAGGATCGATTTGTGTCGGGGTGTGTGTGATTTTTGAGAGGCAGAGGAGGCAATTTGTGTGCTGTGTGTGCCTGTGTTTGCACTCGATGGGGTGTTTTGGGTTTTGAAGCCTTTTTTTTTGGTGAGGTTTTTGGGTTTGTGCCTCATGGCTAGGGTGGCTGTGTGTGGGCGAGTGTGCGCCACCCTAGTGGAGGAAAAGAAGAAAGGTGAAAAGGGGGAAAGTACTAACTCTTGTTTAGGTTTCTAGCGGTAATAATGTCATTAGCCATTAGGTCTGATTTGTGATCAATTAGTGGATTTTGTGTAATTGCTAAAGGTTAATAGGTGTCTATGTGTAAAAGAGTTGGATAGAAAGTGAACGAGGTTATGATTTGTTAAATGAAAGATGAAAATCGACTGTCTTGATTGATTTGACTAAAGTATGGATAGTGTTAAAACTTGTCTAAAACATACTACACTGTGCATTAGAGCGTATGATTTTTAAGTCCCATTTACTAATAATCGTCAAATTTTTACCCAAAAAAGAACGGACCCTAAGCAAAAAAGCATTCATCGTCGTTGTTATTTAAGGTTTTGAGATTAACAAAAGAAGGGAGCGTGACATTAACATATCCTCATAGTAATTGCAAAGCCTACACGATGACCGAAAAGGCAAGAAGATAGAAATTGGCGTGGAGAGTGTTTAATGCAGGAGGCATAGCCTAGCCTGCTACAGTACTGTACTAGTACTAGTAGTAGGGGGTAAGGTAAGGAGCCAGTCATATCCAGATACCAAATTTATGTGGTTGCATATTTTTGGTAACCCCGTTGAACTAATGGGGACTTGACTTCCCTCTTGGGTGATAAACCAGCATATGAACGAAATGATAGCATACACTGCTCCTGGCAATTACTTATCTTTCAAATAAAAAAGTTGTCATCCATCTGTTTGCTATTTTCTGTACATGGAGTAGCTTCAGATTTTAAAGAGGTGGTCCAAGCCAAGCGAGCCTTTCTATAACAAATCTTCCTCTGTCATGTGTCTACTTGTAAAGATGGAGTGGAAAATAGTAAAGCAAAGTTATCATACAGGATTTTAATCAAATCATGCATCTTTTTCTCCAAATTTTTTATACCATTTTACATCTGTTCCTTTCTCTATAGTATATAGGGCCCTGAAGTCGTCGTGATGGGTGAAACATGGTGCAAGCCTGCAAGGCGACACTAACAAAATTAAATGTTTGCGGTCAGAGTTGAAGGTTAATTCATATTTTAAACACTGGCTAAGATTTTGGTAATACTTTAGCAAGATATGGCCACAGTATAGGGATAGTTTCACGTGAATTTTTCCTCATTGAACAATTTCCAGCATAAATAATTTACATTTGACATAGTCCAAATAGACTAATTGTCTTGTCCCTTTGGACTCCGAGGAGTGTAAATTAAGACGGTGACTGGTAAAAATTTGAATGATCCATCTAGCTCAACCATAATACAGCGCGCACCTCATTCTGATCTCCATGTTCTGTTTTGCAGCTTTGGAATTTATACCACGATCAGAGGAAAAATATAGTGAATATAACACTTCCATTGTTGGAAGAAAAGAAATATTCGTCACCAGCAAGAAGTTGCACTTGGATGTATCTATCCCAAAATTTTACAAAGAATTCTCATGCTGGAAATCTTGCTGTCCTGCTGTCCATTCAAATAATACAAAATCCAGACTTACAGTGACAGATTTAGATCCTCAAAATTTAACCCGAGTGCAACTCTGCAAAACTTTCGAACAGAGATGAGCAGGTCCTAGACCTTTTCTGCTGCCCTGCAGTGGGTTGCTTGGAAAAGGTAGGAAATCCTTTCCACCCATATATTTTCTCAGAGGTACTGGAATCTCTATGCCATTTTCCCTCTGGTTGTTCTCAAGGACGCAGCAAATGGTCCTCTCGGTTGCAGCAAGGGTGGAGTTCAGCAAGTGAACATATTGTTTAGCCTGCTCATTGTTCTGCGACCAAACAAACCAACAACATATAAGGAAAAAAAGAAAAAGAGGTTTCTTCTTTCTGAAGAATTCCATCAAGAAAGAAATAACAGAAAATGGAAGACAATATTCTCTCTGAAGGGGAAAAAAAGCACCGAAGATGATAAATGAGGACAAAGTGCCAATATTTTCTACCTTACATAGTGAAAGCAGGCGAAGTAAATTCATGCAAAACTTGCAATTGTTGTCATTCACTAAAGTGTGATAGTGTGTAGCAAATCAGTAAATGATATATAAGAAATATACAAGGGCTACCTTTTTCTGCCCATATCTAATTTCTAATCTTCTTGATTGGTAGTCTGTGCAATTTGAACTGGAAACCAATTCTTTATAGGTTTGAGAAGCAGGAAACCATCCTTCCAAGTCATACTTCTTTGCAGCTGCATCATTCAATGCACCAGAAACAATGGCCACAACTCGATATGGGATTTTCAGCTGTTTGAGAAAGAACAAACTGTTATGACTCCTCTACTGCAGGGGAAAAGCCAAGTGTATGCAAACTAGCATGCTGTCAGCGAGACAGAGTGCACTGGATTATGTACCCCCTAATTTTGGTGAATTAATTGCCTGTGTCTACCTTGCGGCCTACATAGTGTCCGTGGAAGATAAGGCTCAGGGATCCTGTGACAAAATTTCATCGGCAAAAGTGCATCACAAGAGAACAATATCATACCAGCCTGTAAAACTCCTCAGAGTTCTTCATCATTTCTTCATGCATCTCCCAAGAGTCATTGCCGAGTGGGCTGGTAATGCTGAACTGCTCTACCTTCTCAAATTGATGGACTCTGAAAATGCCTAAAGTATCGCGACCATGTGATCCAACTTCCTTACGGAAACAAGAGGAGTATCCGGCATATCTGGCCACAAACGTCAAACTAATAAGATAGGAGCAGCCACATTTTTTTTTGACTCTTATCACTATACAATTATAACCTGATCGGTAACTCTGATGGATGTATCCAATCATTCAAATGATAAGCACAAAGGGGTTGTTCAGCTGTAGCAATTAGATATTTATCATCTCCCTCGCCAGTTACCTGATGAATAACCACTAAGTTTGTAATGTGTCAAACATAAATCAATCTAGCTATAACAACTATCATCTAGAGACGCTAATCATGATAGTTTAAGGTACCAAAACAAGTTAAGAATGTATAGATATGCATATTTATACGTCTTAAGCATGCATGATATGTAACAAAGAGCATATATATGATTCTGATACAAAATTTATTAGCAGCATTCAAAGAATAAAATTACACAACTTAAGAGACAAGGGACACAACATGTGAAGTAATGAGAAGCTAAGTCCAATAATAGTTCGACCAATTTGCTCAGTCTCCTACTTATGGGAGGCATATTAGGACACATTGGGAACGATAAAGGTTAATTATCCCTCGGAAACCAATTTCCGTTCACCTCTATGACTAAACATGCCGTTAGCAATTCCAAAACTTCACCTTGTAAAGCTCTTCATTGAATTGTGCTAACTGAGCACACTTTGCCATGATATCTTTTCTCATGAAAAAGGGAGTCTGCAACGGCGTGTAGCCCCTCTCCTCCAAGAAGTCCAGGCCAAAATTAATTAAAGCCTGATTGAGTCGTACGCCATCACCTTTAAGGTAGAATCCTCTACCCCCAGCAACATTGGCACCTAAACATTTCAAACATAGTCACATTAGGTTAAGTTTAAAATACTTATTGCCTGTAAAATCTAAATCTTGATAAAAGATACCCACACATGTTGAGTTGCCATTATCCGATACAATGCAAGATGTAGAAAATATATATCCATCACTAAGCTTAAGCAAAGCTATCAACAAAGGAGTTTTACTTAAAAGGTTACTACGACAAATATCTTTGAAATACCTTTCTTGGTATCTGCAATTCCCAGAAGCTCGACAAGCTCAACATGATTTCTTAATTTCGGCTCATCCACACCTTTTTCTCCCCAAGTTCGAATCACAACATTATTTTCCTACAAAAAACACTGACTTCTATCAATCACTTGAACACTAACTAACATGAAAAAAAAAAAAAAGAAAAGTAGGATTAAAAAAAAAAAAAAACCAATTCGACCAAACATACGATTACAAGTATACAACTGAGACACTCACCTCATCATCGCCAACTGGAACAGACTCGTGCACAAGGTTCCCAACAAGTTCCAGCCTCGAATTTACTGCTCCTCTCGCCTGCTGCACTTCTGCTTCTTTTGCAGCAATGAGCTGCTTGCTTTCATCCGCATTGCTTATCAGTTCACTCGTATCCTCACCTGCCTTGTTCCCATCATAATAATCAAATAAAAAAACACACTTTGCAACAAAAAAGAACAGAAAAAGAATAAAAACAGAACAAGTCTCACAATTTTGAGCTGAGCGACTCGCTTGTTAATCTTATTGAACTCCTTTCGCAGATTGTCGAGCTCAAATTGACCTATAAATATAGACACACCAAAAATAAGGAGAGCGATTCCTTTTCCATAATTTAACAAATAAATATGAAAAGCAACTAGAGTGGGAGGTAATTGGTCACTAACGTTGCCTCACTTCCTTGTCAAGAGAAATGATTTCGTCGACGATTTCAACACTGGCAAAACGGCGCCGCTGAGACTCGCGTATGATCTCCGGGTCGTTCCCCTTCTCTTCCCGGAACAAATTAATGTCCAGCATCTCCCTTCACCGTGAGAGAGCAACCTCACTCTGACGGCGCGGCGGCGGTGTTGGTGGATATCTGCAGGCAGAGACAGAGAGGAGAGCGCGCGAATGGTGGTTTTCTAAGTCCAGGCCCGTAGATCAATAACAACGAACCGAGACTGAAGCATGACAGGCCCATGAAGCATTTGTAAGCCCATTAGGCAGAGAAAGAAAACGACTCGCCGCTGGTTTCCTTCTGGATCCAATCTGTTACGAGAGAGTAACGACCATACGCGCGTAACAGATGTGACAGGAGTCAACGAATGGGAAGCCACCACGTTGCGGGTTCGTTTACGCCCCACCTCGGTGGGGCCCAGCACCGCTGTCTTTGTTCAACCTTAGGGGCCATGTGTTCCTAAGTAATTGCCCATCTTATTTGACCCCACCATCCCCCCACCCATATTTTCCTCCTACGAAGGCACCCCATATCTAACACTACACGACACCGCATTGTTTACCGTTTCTTCGTCGCGGAAAATGGCAGCCAGAATAATCGAATAAATAAACATTTTTGTTTCCCGGCATCTGGTTCTAAAATGTTTAACAGTTTCTGGTTCTAGAATGTGTCACTTCATTTAAGCCACACATTAATTAACTTCGTAATTATTTGCTTATTACATCTCCTTCTGTTTTTTTTTTTTCCTCTCTTCGGAAGAATGTTAACAGCTACATTTCTTAAGTTAGATCAGAAATCTTTGTAATTGTTGATACTTATTCTACAGTCCAAGTGTAATCTTACAGTCGAAACCAAAACAGGACATCTACAGTCCAACTCTATCGGTGTCTTATTCTGGAGTGGGGGAATCATGGACAGGTTTCAAACACAAAAACAACTTTTCCATACGGAAAATGAAAAAATAATAACCAACCCAACTTTCGGGCCCGTACCTTGTTTTCTTAAATTGACTGTGTTTTATCTGGTAGAATCTTTTTTTTGCTAGAAAAAGTGACCAAAGCTGTCCCCCTTTCAAGCTGTCGTCTTTTCAACTCCTCCATCTCCTCTAGATACAGCAAAGTTAGCTGAGTTCAATCCTTTTTTTCGCGCAGGGGTCAATAAGGAAGTGGGTGTTTATCCCCTCTATTGGCTCTCTCATCTTTGGAACAATGCCTATAATCCGTAGAAGGAAGCCCAGTAACGAACCCACCAAGGCCACACAGTCCTCCGACCCAAAGACCACTACTATTCCAGCTTCCGAGGAGAAGGAAGAACAAGAAGACGACGACGCTAACGGGAAGAAGCAGAAGGGCAATAGCTACTCCAAGAAGCCCGCCACTTCGCCAAAATGGTCCTGTGTGGACAACTGTTGCTGGTTTGTCGGCTGCATATGCCTCACATGGTGGCTTCTCCTGTTCTTGTACAACGCAATGCCCGCTTCTTTTCCACAGTACGTTACGGAGGCGATCACGGGGCCTTCCCCTGACCCTCCAGGAGTTAAGCTGCGGAAAGAAGGGTTGACGGCTAAGCATCCGGTGGTCTTTGTGCCCGGAATCGTCACCGCCGGGCTCGAGCTCTGGGAAGGCCACCAGTGCGCGGAGGGCTTGTTCCGGAAGCGGCTCTGGGGTGGAACTTTTGGCGAAGTTTATAAGAGGTTTGTGAAGAATAATTCTTTGGTTGCTTATTGTAGTTTCTGGTTGGTTTGTGGTAATTTGCATGACCGTTTCTTTTATCCATTTTGAGTAAGAAACATTTGTTTGCCAGTTATAGTAAGTTTAATGGGAAGTGGACAATTGATTTGCTTGATAAAGATATCTGCTTTGTTTTGAATGATTTGTAGGCCTCTTTGCTGGGTGGAGCATATGTCACTGGACAATGAGACTGGGTTGGATCCTCCTGGTATAAGGGTCAGGCCTGTCTGTGGACTGGTGGCTGCAGATTACTTTGCTCCGGGATACTTTGTGTGGGCGGTTCTGATTGCTAACTTGGCTCGAATTGGCTATGAGGAGAAGACCATGTACATGGCTTCATATGATTGGAGGCTCTCGTTTCAGAATACTGAGGTTTTCCTTCAATCTCTGCTCCAACTTATTGTTTTGCCTGTGGGTTTTGTTTCTGATAATGTTTTTTTTTTTTCTCTTTATGAATTGATGAATAATTGAGGATTGTATTTTGTTGAGCTTAATCAGGTTAGAGACCAAACGTTGAGCCGGATTAAGAGCAATATAGAGCTGATGGTTGCCTCCAATGGTGGGAATAAGGCTGTAATTATTCCTCATTCCATGGGTGTTTTGTACTTTCTGCATTTTATGAAGTGGGTTGAAGCACCAGCGCCCATGGGTGGTGGAGGCGGACCTGATTGGTGCGCTAAGCATATCAAGGCGGTGATGAACATTGGTGGGCCGTTTCTGGGTGTCCCTAAATCTGTTGGTGGACTTTTCTCGGCTGAAGCAAAGGATATTGCTGTTGCCAGGTTCGTTTCCAATTTGATTTAGTAGTAGGCAATAATCTGCTGGCGGATGTAGACGATGAGTAGATTTCTGGTCACAGTTATTCATTCTCAATCAAACTCATTTCTTGTCTGATTTAAGAAATGGCTCACGGGAAGTCTGTTTTCCTGTCCGATTTTGCCACTTCTTTATGACATATTACTGATGTTTAGAAGCTGCATCCAAAATGCAGAGCTATTGCACCAGGCGTATTTGAGAATGATTTATTTGGCCTTCCATTGCAACATATAATGAGGATGTCTCGCACTTGGGATTCAACCATGTCAATGATACCAAAAGGTGGGGACACTATTTGGGGAGATCTTGATTGGTCACCTGAGGAAGGCTACCTCCCAAGCCAGAGAAGGCAAAAAAACAATGACACCAAAAAAGCAAAGGAAGGTGCAAATGGAAGTGAGACTTCTAAAAGAAATGTTTACTACGGAAGGATGATATCATTTGGTAGAGATGTAGCTGAGGCGCCTTCCTCAGACATCGAGAGGATTGAGTTTAGGGTAAGTTGGTTTATTTTCCATGGCTTCTCTAAACACCACCAGTAGCTTCTGTGTAAAATCATTATTTTATTGTTTTTCACCAAGTTATTAGTGTTTTTCTTCATCAGTTCGTATAGCAAAATTTAAAATCATTGCATTTGGAAGAGCATTGAATCCCCTCAGTTCTCTTTTGAATATGCCTTTGGCTGTCTTAACGTGTAGGATGCTGTTAAAGGTCAAAGTGTTGCAAACAATACCTGTCGTGATGTGTGGACAGAGTACCATGACATGGGAATTGGAGGTATAAAGGCTGTAGCGGACTACAAGGCTTACACTGCTGAGTCCATTCTAGACCTGCTTCATTTTGTCGCCCCAAAAACAATGGCTCGTGGAAGTGCTCATTTCTCTTATGGAATCGCTGACAATTTGGACGATCCAAAGTATGAACACTACAAATATTGGTCAAACCCTTTGGAGACAAGGTGAGAACCTACATACTGATTCAGTAATGCTTGCAAAACTGTCAATTGAATTCTTATGGCTGCCACCTGTGTCTTGTATCAGATGATACTGCCGCGTTTTCCCACTGGTGATATACGCATATCTAGAAACTATAATGGGTGAACATATGGAGCAATATTAGGCGTTGATGCTTTAGTTAGGTGCTTTCACACGGTTTACATCCTTGCATCTTTCATGTATTGGGTAGTAGTGAAATGTTTTAAAAAGTTGAGAAAAATATGACGGATACTAGTATGCAACAATTTATGAGTTATATTTAGTTCCAACCAGTTCTAAGCATTATCAATTCCACATTAGCATGCCATAGCTTGCTTTATCTTTTATAAGTTCTATGGAGAAAGTTCCCAATGCTTGCCTCTTTTACTTACTGAAATTCCTACAATTTCTTCATGTTGACTGCTCCTGATCCCTCCATCTGATTTTCCAGGTTACCTAATGCCCCAGAGATGGAGATTTATACCCTGTATGGCGTTGGCATACAAACCGAAAGAGCTTATGTTTACAAGTTGTCTCCTTCTGCTGAGTGCAACATTCCATTCCAGATTGATACATCAGTTAATGGAGAGGATGAAGACAGTTGTCTGAAAGATGGAGTGTACACCGTTGATGGGGATGAGACTGTTCCTGTGTTAAGTGCGGGCTTCATGTGTGCTAAAGGGTGGCGAGGGAAAACCAGATTCAATCCTTCCGGAAGCCGAACATTCATTAGGGAGTATGATATTCTCCACCAGCAACCCTGCTAGAGGGCCGGGGCACTCAAAGTGGAGCTCATGTTGATATTATGGGAAACTTTGCTTTGATTGAGGACATTATGCGTGTGGCAGCTGGGGCTACAGGAGAAGAATTGGGAGGTGATCGAGTTTACTCTGATATCTTCAAGTGGTCGGAGAAGATCAACTTACAACTATAATGTCACATTGTATGCAATTCTCAGAAGTTCTTTCTTGAAATACATTTTTGACTGGGACTTTGCTAATGATTCAGGTCTGAAATTCTGATCTTTGTGTCCACAATAGTGTAAAATAGCTAAATCAAGATCTTGTTATCTTTTTATGCCAGTGAGGTTTCTAGGGTGGCATCTATCTCTTCATTACCTGGGACTTGAAGGCACAGATGATACAGGGAAGCAGTTGTCTCGGTGCTTTTCTCTTGGTACATATTTTTTGGATTTCTTGAGGCAGGAGCTTTCAAATAGCTCATATACAAGAAAATGGGAAGGAAGCTGCAAAGCTGGTCGCAAGAACTGATATTGTTATTCTTCCCGTTTCAAATTCTTATGGATATACATAATTTGTATGTGATAATTCTTATATCTGAGTTCTTCAAACAAGAATTGATGTACTGACAATGAGATGAAGCTCATTAACAGGTACTTCGTATAGTGAAATGTATAATTCTAACACCGTTGTTGAATTGAATCGCCATAAGCTTCTGGAAAAAGGAGTAGTTTGGTTCCATGTTCTTCATGTAGTGCATCTGTAAATGCCATCCATTGCTTAATGGCAACCCTCAAAATTCTGAAATCCTTAATATGTACATATATGTTTACGGCCTATATTATTTTATTTGACTGTGCCCTGTTCTTATATCTCTTTTACTATTACTGCGGAATACCTGTTTTTTTTTTTTTTTAAACGCGTGGATCGGTCCGTTCTATGTAATAAAATTAAATTGGAGTGATTCCATACATAAGAATTTCCCCGTGAGATGTCTTAATTAAATTCAGATCATGCTAAAAATAATACCCAACAAACATATACAGAACAAGAAATCTATCTCTATTCTCTTTGATCATATATTGCTATATAATAAATTTGTTCCCGGCGAGGGGATATTTGTTGGCAATAACTTTTCAAATCGCATTATTCTATATTGTATTATAATACTTTTTATGCAATCGGCTTCTATATATATTTTTTCTTGTGAGAAACATCTGCTTCTATATATTTTGTAACAAGCATATCACATTTCTTTTTATCCCACCCGAAATAATATCATCATCCTTTCTTTGTTTTATGCCTTTTTTTTTCTCATACGAAGTCCATAGTGGGGATACGAGTTTAGATTTTTCAAAATCTTTTACAAAAGTTGTCATATTTTTATAAATCTTTTGCAGAAAAAAAAAAGAAAAAACAAGCGATACCTTTAAGAACATGATATTTCATATTTGAAGAAAAAAGGCAAAAAATAAAATAAAAAAACATACACGTTACTCCTCCGGTCCCATGATTTTGCACCTACACACACATGAAGCTTTCCTCGAATTTCCTCCTCCTCCCCTTTCTTCCTCCGTCATAATATAAGTCTTTTTCACGTCATTAACTGCAATTTTTTTTTTCTCTTCACAGCCAAATAAAACTAAAAACTAAAAACAAAAGGAAGAATAAAAAGCATCAAAATCTCTCTCCCTCTCCCTTCCCTTCCCTTCGCTCTACCTCTCTCCTTCTTCCCTGCCAGCGATCACGACCAGTCCCCTCTCTCTCTCTCTCGGTGTCGCTCCTCTCTCCATCTCTCCACATCCGTACACGTGTACGCCCACCGTCGCCTCGTGCCCTTCGCTCTCCGTAATCTTCCCGTCGCCGTTACTCGGGAACCCTAACTCACCGAGTATCTCCCTCGCTCGATTAGATTTCCGACCGAAACTTATTTTATTTAATTAAATTAAGCTTTTATCAAGGTAAGGATCCTGTTATTGTAAGTTGCATTCTTTCTTATCGGTTGTTATTGGATGAAATTGATAGTTTTAACTCCTATCTAGGGTTAATTTGTCATCGTCTGATACATTTGTTCCATTATCTGTGTTACTGTGGTTGGCGAGTTGGCTTTTGTTGGTTTTTAAATTCGGTCATTGGTCTCTGGGTGCTAGATGCTGTAGGTGATTGGGTTTGTTTCATTGATTGTTGGGTAGGTCGTGATTTCATCTTTGTAGCTGCCAAAGTCAACAATCTTAAGCTCTATTTGTTTTTGGTTGATGGTGATTGCAACAACTTTCTTATTGTGCACACTAAGCTGCGTGTATGTGTCCTTTTGTTGTCGACGAGACTCCTGTTGGTTTTCTTCCGGTTTATGCTGTTGAGCTTTATGTCCAAGTTAAATTTATCAAGCTTTTGTTGGTGTGAGTTGGTCCACCCCTGATAGGGTGAATTGGCCTGTGGATTTTTGTAAGAATTGCATAGGAATTTAGGATTGATTCCCTGCGAATTTCTCTTTCACAACTAATTTCAGGGGTAGTTATGTTTGTAGTCTTTCTAGAACCAGGATTGTAGATTTTGAACTTAAATGTCTTATGTTTATGCTGGTTGCGTGGGCTCTAGGACCCTTTGCAGTACACCGAGTGGAAAGTGGTGTGGATGGGATTATGGTGGAAGGAGGTCGGTGATAGCAATATAGAATTCCAAAATAATTACTCTCTGACTTAAGAGATAGAAAACAACTTCAATCAATATCAATGTGTAGCTTTTTGTTATTCCAGGGAACACATTGCTATAGTAGGCTTTGGGTGCTTGGCCTTTCTGATCCAATGCAGTTTCAACTTTTGGAATTACAAATACAGGCTTGCAGGGTCAGATGTTTTTTTTTATAATGATTAACCTAGCTGTCATGATATCAACTGAACAGGAGGTAAACTTCCATGGCACATGTACAGATTGGTTAAGTACCTTCTCGTGAAGGGACGATTGGGTTGTGGATAGATAATCCATTTTAGTTAAGCAATATATGGTGTCACATGCATGTTGGGTTAGTAATAAATGTACTTACTTTGGCATGGGTTAGTAATAAATGTACTTCTTTGGCATACTCCATTTTTTATCTTGTACCTGAATTCGTGTCTCATAGGAAGATATCTCATATTTTCTATTAATCATGGCTTTTTGGAAATTTTGGTTACATCTGCTCTTTCCTTCATTTCTTATTACATCTCTCTTTCTTTTTATATTTTCATCTGTTCTCCTCTGTGCGTACACTTATCTTAGTTGTGGAATGATGTGATCCGAACCAATTTGGAGCTTCTTTTAATGATAGGTCAGAAGCTGCTTCTGTTGCTGAGATGAATTTGCAACAGGCTATGCAGCCTAAAGCTTCTTCTAATGGATTCAATCGTCGAAGAGGTGAAAGGGAAGGAGGGCCAAGGCTGGAAAATAAAATGCAGTCTGGAAAATTAAATCCAAATAGATCGAGTAATAGTGGTAGCTTCTCTGGCCTGATTTCTTTGTGTCCCTCAATAGGTCATTTTCTTTTCTAACCTTGTTGCTTTTTGTTCAGGAGCTGGTGTTAAAGTTGGAGGCTTCGAGAGTCCTTCTCGGGATCGCCTGGTATATTTAAGTGCATGTCTCATTGGGCATACTGTGGAAGTCCAGCTGAAAAATGGATCTGTATACTGTGGAACATGTTACACAACAAATGTTGAAAAAGAATTTGGTATGATGAGTTTCTCTTATTGAAGGAATTGAAGATCTGTTGTTAGTGTCTATGAGATTATTCGTTTTATGGTTTGTGTTTTAGTCATTTACCTTCTCATAATTGCTTTGGTTGTTTTTAGCTATCATTTTGAAGATGGCTCGCATGACTAAGGATGTTTCTTTCCGAGGACAGAAGGCTGAATCTGTTAGCAAGGCGCCTTCAAAGACTTTAATTATACCTGGGAAGGAAATTGTACAAGTGATTGCAAAGGTACTTCTGTTGTTCCTAACTTTTCAGTTTTGCATCCTTCTATTAGTCAGTTGATTTCAAATTATTGCTGTGTTTTGAAAATATGAGTCACTATTGATCAGATAAGTTGCAAAAAAATGCATGGTGAATGGCATCTTAAATTCTGTCACAAACAAGATTTTCCAGATGATATGAATGTTGATCTTCTGCCTAGCAATCAATGGGAGTTTAATCATACTATCTGTAAATTGTGCCAGGATCTGCCTGTTACCACTGAGGGGATGTCTGATGACCTACAACATGCGAAGCAACAAGATCTTATGATTGATTCAGTTATATCACAGTCTCGTCATGTTGATGCGGAGAGAGAGCTGGAACCTTGGGTTCCCGATGAAGATATTCCACAATGCCCTGAGTTGGAGAATATATTTGATGGCCATTGGAATAGGTTATTATAATAAACATTTCTTCCTCAATTACTTGGTGATTGTTCTGCTATATTGAACAGTTTGTGTCGTTGAGATAGTCACAACTTGCTATCATCTACTTTTAGGAATCAACGTATTCCCTCTTTATTAATCACATTTTCTTCTTCCTTTCCCAGTTGCAAGTCATCAAAACTAGGTTATTTTATTAATAATTTATCAATACACTGAAAAGTGCTGTATTTGGATGGATAGGTTTCCCCTTTACATATTCCCTAAAGTATTTGGACAGCAAACAACCAGTTATTGCTTTTATCCTCTGCTGTTTAATATGGTTTTTCATGATTTCATTAGCTTCAAAACTTATGGATGTTTGAGATTCATATTGCTGAGAGAAAAGGCCTGAGCCATTTCTGATTGATTCTCACAAGTATGTTTAATTGAATAGTGCTTTAATCTTGCTTTTCTTTGTTGGATGTTGTATTATATGCCATAGCAAGTAGTCATAATTGTTGTTAGTCTCCTTCCCTCTCCATTTAGTAAGCCAATGAATGGGTTTGGCAAATCAATATGCCTTTTGTGTTTCTTTTCTGATTTTATTTTTACCAGTTTATGGATTTTTGTACTGATGTTGTAGAACTTCTTACTTTTCTTCCAGGGGGTGGAATCAGTTTGAAACAAATGAAATGTTGTTTGGTGTGAAAAGCACTTTTGATGAGGAGCTTTATACCACAAAGCTGGAGAGGGGTCCTCAGATGAGGGAGTTGGAGAAGGAAGCTGTAAGAATAGCCAGAGAAATCGAGGGCGAGGAAACACAGGACCTTCATTTAGCAGAGGTGAGGTTATCCTGATGCCATTTTCTCTGTCTTGGATTGTCTAGCTATGCAATAATAAATGTCTCTCTGTTTGTTAATTCTTGCAACAGGAAAGAGGATTCTACCATCAAAATTTTGATGTGGATGAAGAGACCAGATTTTCCTCTGTTTATAGAGGCAGAGTGGCTGATGATAGTGGTTATGATGAGATTGAGGATATAATGTTTAATTCACGCAATACTGAAACTTTTGGAGGTACATCTGCTTCCAAGAAGTCAACTGATCTGACGCATGGGAAAAGTGATGATGGAGCCCGTGTATTATCAAGGTCTTCCATGGTAGTTCCTCCTCTAACTTTCTTTTTGGCAATTGGAATTTGAGCATGTGTTTTGACCAAGTATGCTAATGAGACATTATTCATTTGTGGTCCGTGAAAGCTAGTGAGTTTAAGAAAAGCACTTTCTGCAAGTATGTGTTGAGCATGCATGCATTGCCTTCTGTTTACTTGTTCCTGTATTAAGCCCCTTTAAGATTTCATTCTTCTCTTACTGTTCTTCTGGAGACATTATCTGGTAGACCTCACTCATTGAGCTAGATTAGCCCAGGTCTATATTGTTGTTTGTTATATTTTTTTCTGGGACAATGATTCATTTATAATAACCAAGCAGATATTTTCACAATAAAGATTGAAGTGGAATAATCCGACTCCATGAACCGGTAATACCAAACCATTTCTCCTCTTGAGTTGAAGTGAAACAAACACATCAATCTCTAAACGTTCTCTATCTTATATTAGATGTTAGATTGCATAGGTTGTATTTCCTTCCTGGAACATTTAGAGACTTGGCTTTGTTTGCAATTAGCCTAAATGTAAACTTCTTTTCAAATAAACCGAATCACCTAAAACAGAAGGTATACTCCTCACACTTGTGTGAAAGGCGTTTTTGTCCTTGTGCTTCAACAAGATGTTAGATCCAGTCAACCACATGGTTATAGACCTTGTTTGAAATCCTGGGCTCTGTCTCACCAGTTTTTGTTTCTAATTGTTATAGTTTAATCGTAAAAAGTTCTTGTTTTGACAAGCATAGTAGACCAACTATGATGCATATTTTTAGCTTTTCTAATGTCTGCTTGCACTTGGGACCATGAAATGTTATTTACAACCTTCTTATAGGTGATTGTCGATGGTCTCACTTTTTTTTGGATGGAAATTCTGTGTTCTTAGATGCCATTTTTGTTTGCAAATAATGTTAGGGATATTGGTTATGATATCACGCTGAATAGTAGGTTTTGTTTTCTCGTGTGCAGGATGACGCACAATGTTCGCAGCCAAGTACTAGTGTAGATTTTCATAACTCCAGTTCTTATGATCATGCTAGATCACCGGCCTCCGAAGTTGCATCGAAAATATTATCAACTTCAGATGGTGAAAACAGGTTTTGATTATTTTACCAACTCTTTATTTAATTACTTCTTTCTGTAATAGTGGTATAAATTTGCATGACTTATTAGGATTTGTTTAGGAACTTTAGTAAGCTTGTTAAATATGTTTGTTATATATGGTTACTGTAGGAGCCAGGAGAACTCCCATGGTGAACATGGAAGACACACTAGCGTTAAGGAGTCTGTAAAGGAGCATAAAGTGAGTCTAACTTCATAAATGTAATTTCTAATGGAAAATTGATGGTGCCTGCAATTTTGTTTTTTCAGTTCACTTCTAACAAATGATGCTTCAATTTTTAATCCAGCTTGCCAAAGATGCACAGTTGCTTAAAAATGAGGGTAAGTATATTATTCATTTAAGTGCTTTCTTTGTTCCGTTTGCCTGATTTTAATATGAAGTGAATAAACAGTGGCTGGTTCTAATGGTTTGACATGAGATAATCATATGTAAGAGGTTGGGGGACTTGATGTCTTTTTGGCTGCTTTGGACAATTTACATAGGTGCAAAGGATGTGCACTTTGTGGCACTTATGATTTGTGTGCTTCTTCCACTATTAGCAATATCAATCTGGAGTCTTACTTGTAGCTTGTTCTCTGTAGATTCCCAGTCATCGCTGAATGCAAAGAAAGATAATTCCCAGAAAGAGGGACTATCCTCTAGTGCAACTGCTGATGCTTCTCATGTTTATTCAAAGAGTCAAAAGGGTGCTCCTGTTGAACCATCAGAGACGGTAGTATCTAGCAAAGTTGCTGGAGAAGTGCAGCCATTGAATTCTCGTGGACGACCTGGTAGTTCTACTTCATCAAACTCGGAGTGCGTTGGTGCTGTTTCCAATTTAGCTTCTGGTGGTCCTGGTTTATCACCAAGCTCATCAGTGGGTTCATTATCTTCTGAGAAATCTACTCTCAACCCACATGCTAAGGTCTGTTACCTAACATTTATTTGTCTCTTTAATATATGTCTGGTAGTAACACAAAGACGGGTGATACAAGAAGTGAAACAAACATTAACTGTTGGGGCCTCATGTTTTTAGTAATATGACTTTCTACTGTGATTAGGCATATGTCTGATATGTGGGCTAATTTCGTTTGTCAGGAATTTAAACTCAATCCTAATGCCAAGAGTTTTACCCCTTCACAAACGCCTGTGAGGCCTCCTTCACCAGTTTCTGATGGTTCCTTCTACTATCAAGCTAATGTTTCAGCAATGCCGCATATGCATGGCATGCCTGTGGGAATTGGAGTAAGTTGGAAATGTACTTTTGTGTCTGCTTGGTTCCATATTTCATATATTGGTCAGATAGAGAGTTAATCTGGAGATGCTTTTGCTTTATTTTCTCATCCTGTATGTAATTGGTAAAATTGCCCTTTATGTCTGGGTCAAGTCATTCATTTGATTAGTTGTTTCAGTGTTGATAGCGTTAAAGCGTTTCTCTCCTCTGATTAAAGTAGGGGTGTAATATCTATTGCAAATGGAGCAGCTTGTTAATGGAACCACTGACTCCTCTCTTAACTATTTTTTTTTCTTTTTGTTCTATTAAGGGTAGCTTGTGATGAATAAGTTTGTCATGCCTACATTCTCTGCCATTATTATTAACAGCTTGTCTTTGGATTCATGGAACATAATTCCTTGTTTTGTTACCTGAGGCTATGAATTTCCGATTGATATGTTCTGCATGTGCTGTTTTGAAAGAGCTAACACAATGTCATAGCATAAAATAAGGAGATGCTCCTGATGCTTTAGATAGTAAATCTCCTTCTCAAACTTGAGTCAGTGTTCACCCAGTCTGCAAGAATATCCAAGTGCTGTGAGAGATTGATGTAGAACAGTATAGGGGAAGATTCTCTAGATTATGGTTTAGGATTTAGGATTTGATTTCTGAATAGGTTTTGAAACAGGGCTTGCATCATAGATATTTTCTTGTGACTTTATGTGTGAGAACTAAGAATGATATGATTAGCTATCAATCATGTGCATATAAAATTTTTGTTCTCTAAGTTGAACCATTGTACAACCATAGTTTAAGAATATATTAAGTGCCATGGGAGATAATTGCTTGTGACCTTATATGTAAGAACTAAGAATGATATGATCAACCATCAATCTGTTAATTCATGACCTGCCCTTGGCACTATACATTACTTGTTTGGAGTGGCTGACATCATTGATACTTTGCAGATGGGGCCCTCATTTACTGGTCATCAGCCTGTTATATTTAATCCACAAGTTTCACCACTGCAATCGCCACAAGCTTATTTTCATCCTGGTGGGCCTCAGGTATAATATTCAGAATTTGCATGGGAAGCCATTTTGGTTTGAAGGCTTATGCCATTTCATATGGGTGTTGATTACATTTATTAATATGATTTTTGCAGTATGGGCAGCAGATGCTTGTTGGCCATCCTAGGCAAGTTGTTTACATGCCAGGCTACCAACCTGTAAGTGCTGCTTTTTCACTTGTATTAGGGTCATTGTTCAGGTTCCTTTAGGCATGTTATTAATTCTGATCGAGGGATTTAAAGCAGATATATCTGATTAATAATGGTTCAAAAGAACGAAATTTTATTCCCTATAATTAAGAAGGGACCATAGACCCCTCCTGGTCTAAAATGACCAGTTGAAAACTGGTTGAATTTCTGAAGAATGCTTGCCAGCTATCTTCCTATGTGAACATGCGTTTAGCTTCCTGAGCTTGCTATGCAATGTGGTGCGAGAGCAGATATCTGTGTTCAACTCTTGACATAAACAATGTAATATGCTTGGAGATTTTGTATATGGACTTTACATAACCACACGGTTTTGTTTGACGCAGGAAATGCCTTATAAGGGACGGGAATATTAGTTTTTATGACATTCTTTGTGGTTTCATTCTTGTTGCAAATGCTTGGACTCGGAGAGGCTGCTTGGAAACGTTTTCTGGGGATCTCGGCCAGGTGATCTGATAGGTTTTGATCCCCGTTTGACAGGGGAAAGTTGACTGATTTTGGGGTATAAATTTTATGCCCCAGTATGCTTCGTTTATAGTTTAGACCATATAACAAGATTTATTCTCTGTTTTATAACTTGTATCTGTATTGGCTGTTTTATTTTTTTTATAAAGTAGCTTTGGATAATGTTAAGAAGTGTAAAAGGTTTCGGGTGTTTTTTTTTTTTTTGGTTGGATCCCAAAGGGTTTCAGTTATTATGTTTCCCTCCAGGCAAAGGCCCGGCCTCCATAATCTGTCACAGCCATTGCCCTCTCCTGACGTCGCTAATGACCTCTTGTAATATAGAGGAGAGAACAATGAAATGATATTTGCTCTAGGGAGTCGGGGAGAGAGACCCATCACTGTTAGTCCATAGTCAATAGTCGAATTGAAAAGACCCTGGGCATGGTTGTTACAACTTATAACTACCATCTCTTCTCTCTCTTTTCCGTAGTTGCCCTTCACAAAAAGAAGTTCTATCTCTGGTTGGATATGCTCCTAGCCAACATTTCTTATCCAATCGAAGCCATCTATCTTAACAAGTTCCAGTCTTGTTTTTCTTTCAAGGGGAAAGAATTGGTCTATAAAAAGATGAAAAATGGAGGCGAAAATGTTGCCTTTTAGCTTGTTTTTTTTTTGATGATGGAGCATAAGGAAGTTTATCTCGACTCAAAAATCTTAGTATAAATAAAAAACCAACGCGCTTAAGAAAATTTCTTAGACCTGAAACTGCAGGGAATGATATGAAATTTTGAAAACATATTTGTGTGGCCCACAGCTAAGTAGGCATTAGGAATGTGTTATTTTCGAGCCTTTAATACACCTTTAAATAAATCAACTTGTTTTATTCAAGAGATTACGAGTTTGATCCTGTATGTTTTTAGTTAGGAAAAAGTCCTTAGTACATTTTTTTTTAGTGTGTCGTAATATTATTGCAGTCAATGTATAGGTTATCCCTAAACCCAAGGCAAGGGATAGAGCCTCGCGCTAGAGTGTCACCTTGACCTGGGATTGTGTAAGAAGAAGTTCGAGCTTGATTATCGCTAAACCCAATGTGACTTTTTCGATTTTGACTTGCCCCCCGCCGTCGTGATCCAATGAGAATGGATCAGAGGCTTGTGGTTCTTGTGCTAACTTGCAATTTGAATATTTGTGTCTGCTTGGTTCCATATTTCATATATTGGTCAGATAGAGAGTTAATCTGGAGATGCTTTTGCTTTATTTTCTCATCCTGTATGTAATTGGTAAAATTGCCCTTTATGTCTGGGTCAAGTCATTCATTTGATTAGTTGTTTCAGTGTTGATAGCGTTAAAGCGTTTCTCTCCTCTGATTAAAGTAGGGGTGTAATTGCAAATGGAGCAGCTTGTTAATGGAACCACTGACTCCTCTCTTAACTATTTTTTTTTTCTTTTTGTTCTATTAAGGGTAGCTTGTGATGAATAAGTTTGTCATGCCTACATTCTCTGCCATTATTATTAACAGCTTGTCTTTGGATTCATGGAACATAATTCCTTGTTTTGTTGCCTGAGGCTATGAATTTCCGATTGATATGTTCTGCATGTGCTGTTTTGAAAGAGCTAACACAATGTCATAGCATAAAAGAAGGAGATACTCCTGATGCTTTAGATAGTAAATCTCCTTCTCAAACTTGAGTCAGTGTTCACCCAGTCTGCAAGAATATCCAAGTGCTGTGAGAGATTGATGTAGAACAGTATAGGGGAAGATTCTCTAGATTATGGTTTAGGATTTAGGATTTGATTTCTGAATAGGTTTTGAAACAGGGTTTGCATCATAGATATTTTCTTGTGACTTTATGTGTGAGAACTAAGAATGATATGATTAGCTATCAATCATGTGCATATAAAATTTTTGTTCTCTAAGTTGAACCATTGTACAACCATAGTTTAAGAATATATTAAGTGCCATGGGAGATAATTGCTTGTGACCTTATACATAAGAACTAAGAATGATATGATCAACCATCAATCTGTTAATTCATGACCTACCCTTGGCACTATACATCACTTGTTTGGAGTGGCTGACATCATTGATACTTTGCAGATGGGGCCCTCATTTACTGGTCATCAGCCTGTTATATTTAATCCACAGGTTTCACCACTGCAATCGCCACAAGCTTATTTTCATCCTGGTGGGCCTCAGGTATAATATTCAGAATTTGCATGGGAAGCCATTTTGGTTTGAAGGCTTATGCCATTTCATATGGGTGTTGATTACATTTATTAATATGATTTTTGCAGTATGGGCAGCAGATGCTTGTTGGCCATCCTAGGCAAGTTGTTTACATGCCAGGCTACCAACCTGTAAGTGCTGCTTTTTCACTTGTATTAGAGTCATTGTTCAGGTTCCTTTAGGCATGTTATTTTTTTGGTAAGACCTTTAGGCATGTTATTAATTCTGATCGAGGGATTTAAAGCAGATATATCTGATTAATAATGGCTCAAAAGAACGAAATTTTATTCCCTATAATTAAGAAGGGACCATAGACCCCTCCTGGTCTAAAATGACCAGTTGAAAACTGGTTGAATTTCTGAAGAATGCTTGCCAGCTATCTTCCTATGTGAACATGCGTTTAGCTTCCTGAGCTTGCTATGCAATGTGGTGCGAGAGCAGATATCTTGACATAAACAATGTAATATGCTTGGAGATTTTGTATATGGACTTTACATAACCCACGGTTTTGTTTGACGCAGGAAATGCCTTATAAGGGACGGGAATATTAGTTTTTTATGACATTCTTTGTGGTTTCATTCTTGTTGCAAATGCTTGGACTCGGAGAGGCTGCTTGGAAACGTTTTCTGGGGATCTCGGTCAGGTGATCTGATAGGTTTTGATCCCCGTTTGACAGGGGAAAGTTGACTGATTTTGGGGTATAAATTTTATGCCCCAGTATGCTTCGTTTATAGTTTAGACCATATAACAAGATTTATTCTCTGTTTTATAACTTGTATCTGTATTGGCTGTTTTATTTTTTTTATAAAGTAGCTTTGGATAATGTTAAGAAGTGTAAAAGGTTTCGGGTGTTTTTTTTTTTGGTTGGATCCCAAAGGGTTTCAGTTATTATGTTTCCCTCCAGGCAAAGGCCCGGCCTCCATAATCTGTCACAACCACTGCCCTCTCCTGACGTCGCTAATGACCTCTTGTAATATAGAGGAGAGAACAATGAAATAATATTTGCTCTAGGGAGTCGGGGAGAGAGACCCATCCACTGTTAGTCCATAGTCAATAGTCGAATTGAAAAGACCCTGGGCATGGTTGTTACAACTTATAACTACCATCTCTTCTCTCTCTTTTCCGTAGTTGCCCTTCACAAAAAGAAGTTCTATCTCTGGTTGGATATGCTCCTAGCCAACATTTCTTATCCAATCGAAGCCATCTATCTTAACAAGTTCCAGTCTTGTTTTTCTTTCAAGGGGAAAGAATTGGTCTTTAAATAGATGAAAAATGGAGGCGAAAACGTTGCCTTTTAGCTTGTTTTTTTTTGATGATGGAGCATAAGGAGGTTTATCTTGACTCAAAAATCTTAGTATAAATAAAAAACCAACGCGCTTAAGAAAATTTCTTAGACCTGAAACTGCAGGGAATGATACGAAATTTTGAAAACATATTTGTGTGGCCCAAAGCTAAGGTAGGCATTAGGAATGTGTTATTTTCGAGCCTTTAATACACCTTTAAATAAATCAACTTGTTTTATTCAAGAGATTACGAGTTTGATCCTGTTTTTTTTTTAGTTAGGAAAAAGTCTTTAGTACATTTTTTTTAGTGTGTCGTAATAATATTGCAGTCAATGTATAGGGCTAGTAGACAAGTTGGATGATGTCTGCAACATCAACGTATAACTTAGGCGATTCTAAAAGTTATACGTATAGACACTGTGAGGGTACGAGGTTTCTGTCCCCAAATGATTCGAAGTAGGTAGAGGGAAGAACGAAAATTCTCAAAAAAAAAAAAAAGGAAACAAAAACATTAATTTGCACTGACCAAGTGAGTGGATGAGAGATCATCCATTAAAAGGGTGGTTAATGGATGAGAACAAAGCCAATAAAGAAACAACAAAAATGACATCTCATTAGTCGTGGAACTGGTGGAGAGTACTGGGAATAATTTTGTTTTAGAGTTTCTTAACTTTAATTAAATCTATGGTATCGATCTGAATCTCGCATCATGGCTAGGGGATGTCGTTTCTTTTATTGCGTGGATAGCGTAATTTGGAGTTTTGTTAGTACTTTATAGTAAGTTGTTGGTGTAAGTTGGGCTTATATAATAAAGTCGCGTCACATTCATCTAAATAACAACAGATATATATATTTTTGTACTCCAACCCTAAACGATGCAACTATGCTACCTCTTGATCTCTTCAAATCGGTTTCCCAAAAAGAAAAAAAAAAAGGGAGAAAAACCAACCATTCCTTTGACTTCTTCCTGCATTAAATTGACACGTTCTACCAAAATGATGACATCAAAGAGCACAAATATCATGTTTTTTTTTTGTCGAAAGCACAAATATCATGTTGCCTAATGCATATCTCAACTTCTCGGATAAAAGAAATAAAAATAAAAAGTTGAATGTCATTCTCAGAAAAGTGAAAACAAAAATCTAAAATGTCCCGCCTAATTGCAAAGGTAATAAAATATCTCAACGTATGATCAAGCATAATCTGTCATACAATACGAGAGAATTATTGTATTGTATATGATGTTCGCAGGATTATCAATGGCAAAATCTCGTGGGATCTGTAGGGTATGCTCATGGATATTTATGAAGTGCTTGCGGTGGTGAAGGCCGAAATGCTATATGTGTTACTGTGCAATCATCCTAAGACGGGTTTTAAATCATATTAAGTACAAAATAATAGTACTAAAGATATTGGATTTGGATAAGGCTAAGCCTGCTTTACTCTTTCTTTAAATGAATAGACAACCTTACCTGGCTGGCTTGCACACCAAAAAAAAAAAAAAAAAAGAAGAAGAAGGAAAAGGAGAAAAAGAATAGAAGACAGACGGTATTAATTTCTTTCTTTCTTCTTTTTTTCTTTTAATAAGAATTCTAATAGTACCAGTTTCCCATGGAAGTCACGCTGAACTTACAAAAACACTGTCCTCTAAGCAATTTTGACCAAATCAAATCATACCTTGCTCAAATCTCAATGGTAGGGAACAAAAAATTAGCACAACGATATTCAAACCAGAGTTAAACATTCTTCATCTTCTATAAATGGATGTACCACAATAAAAAAGTATTTAATTTACAACAAGTACTTGAATAAAATCCTACAAAGACCATTCATATCTGGCAAGACTTCCTGATTAGAAGTAGTTTATTAAGAAATTCAGTGAAGAAGAAGAAGAAGTAGTGAACAACCAAGTTATACAAAATAAAAAAATGGTTTGAAAAATAGTAAAAAGATATTTTACCCAGATCTTAAATTCACAGTTACCAAGAAAGAAAAAAGGAATGAGTAGGATCACTTGGGGTGGAAGTTGGGAGTTCACGCATGCAAAATGGCGCGTGGGTTAAGTACAGGGGAAACTATGTGGGCGGCTAAGGGCATTAAAGAAAGTGCAATAAAAGCTTAATAAAATTTTCCAATATAAACCGCAAAGCGACAAAACCCAAACAACTACTTTTTTGTTCTTTTATTTTTTTTTNNTTTTTTTTTCTCTTTTTTTTTTTTACCCTCTTTTTTAAGCGAGAGAGTTAGTGCTGGGTGGGTTTTTGTTGGGGGGTTGAGTGGGAGGAGAAGAGAAGAGAAAGGAAACAGGTAGAGGAGGAAGAGGAGTAAATGATGTACAGCTCACTTCACTGCCAGCCAACGTATTGCTTTTTTTGGCATTACATCTCCTAAAAGGTCCAATCTTTCTTCCATTGTTTGTGTTTCCTGTGACTTTCTTATTCTGGGTATGGCTAAATTTGCCTTGGATTTTGTTATTTTTGTTTTCCTCTATGCGAGTGTGCTTTGTTAGGAGCATTGCATGGTTTTGAGTGCTTGATGGTTGGTTGGTTAGCATTTGAAGCATAAGATGGTAAAGTTGAACTGATGGAGTTCTTGTTGTTTTTGGTCATAAAGTCTTCGCTTTTGGATTTATGGTCTACGCTTGTGTTTGTTGCTGTTTCGGGAGCCGTTTAATGATTTCCATTTTTAGATGTTGTTCTGGGTTTTTGCATGCATGGTTTGTTGTCCTGTTTTTGGTATGGAATGCTATGTTATGTTTAAGAATCGAGCTCTGTTGTTTGGAATGATTGATTCGGATTTTTAACCTTCAGCTTTTTAAGTCTTATGGAAAGTCAAATATAGAAGTATAAAACTGTAACAGAAATCATTCAGTTCCTTGTTTCTATTACATGATATACCCATAAATGGTTTTCCCCACCTTTTCAGTTTCGGTTGCTCTATTAGTAGCCATCTGAAACACTCCATGTGCTTATTGTGGGAATTGGTGGTGCTCGCATTAATAGTCTTTGCTATTATGGGTTTAGTTTGTCAATTTTTGTGTACTGGCAGCTTTCTTTTCTTCATTTGGGAAATTCTTTATCCATATCCTGTTCAACAGTGGAAGAAATGCGTATTTCCGGTATTATTTGTCTACTGCGACATGGTAGCAATTATCCGTACATCTATTGGAATCTTTGAAGGATATCTTCAGTAATCTCCATTTATGAACATCCATGAAAAAAATATGAGCTAATAATTGAAGCAATGTTTTCATGTCTATGTGTTGGAATTGAGGTTTCCTGGTTGCATGTAATGCTGAGATTAATTTGATGTAGAACCTAATCACCAGAAAAATTACAGTCGTTTTGGTGAAGTAAAATTAGGTTCCCTTGTGTTGGTGTCTTTTTCTGTCTAACTCAGGGTTCTTGAGTTGAATGGCAATGGCTTGTAAGTTTTATTATGGGACCTGAAAAATCAACACTGCTTGTTTGGACTTAGGCCTTTTTGGGTTCGCTAGAGATTATGGATAAGGATGGCATTTAATTTTTATAATATATTTTATGTTATTCCTTATTCTATTCAAGGTATATTGGAGTAAATTCATACCGGCTTACCTTATTCTGCCTATGGAACTCCTTACTAGTCACTGTGGGTTTCTTTAGTTCAATGGTGCAGTATCTGTGTACACTTCTGAAACAAAGCAGTTTTCTAGTTAGTTTCATGGTTTTATTGAAATAACCTGATTGTGTGGCAGTTCTCACTTTAGCTGGACTTGCTTTGTCTGGTAGGTGATAACCGGTGAAGCATAATACCCGCGATTTCCATCATTACACATCTTGCGAAAGACTGCAGTTTGTTTGTGTCATTTGGATCTTTACTCCTCAAATGCGAAAATTGCATGAGAAAGACTCTGGCATCAGTTCTGCCCATTCCTTATCTCCATACATTGCTGGTTGCGCTTCATTTGGCCATTCTTCTGAATCACATCTCCAGAAATCATCTTTATCTGAAAGCCTAAGCCTGAAGATGGGAGTTCCTCCACAGCGATACCCCAACACCAAGCAATTGAATTTTCAATTTCAGGATCAGGATTCGACATCAACTCAATCAACTGGTCAATCATACTCGGAAGATGGTACCATGGGAGAAGGTAATTCTTACCATCAAAGTACAATTTTCACACTGTTGGGGGCTTTTGTTGGTCAGGTTTTATTTGGTGTCTGTGTGTGTGTGGTGGGGGTGGTGGGGGGTGTTGTATTTTGGAATTATGCAGCCTACTTTCGGCATTATATTTTATTGTTTTCTTCCAATGTTACTGTTTAATTCTATAAATAGAAAAAGTTCGTTATGGGTGCTCTATACTGGATTTTGCTTCTTTTCTTCTAGAAACGCTGAGTTCACTAGACGTCTTAGAGACAGCAGATTAAGCATCTAATTTGACCGTCCTTGTGTTTGCTTAGGATTTATTCAATCCAGTGGGAAATCAGGGGTCAACAATAAAGCCTCTTTGGTTGGAACTCAGGATTATACGAACACATCATCCCAGCTTGATTACAGTCTGTCCAATGTAAGTTGATAATTAGCTGTGCTTCATAATTTATGAGGGTGGAAGGGAAACTTATTTTATGATGATTCCCTTGCAGGCTTGCATTTCGTTACATTATGCTGAACCATACTTTGGTGGCTTGCTAGCTTCTTTCGGGCCACAGGCTATGGTAAGTAACTTGGTTTCATATGCTGCTTATTTATCCAGTTCACAGTTACCACTGATAATCTAATTGGTGTAGCTATTCTGGGGTACTATAGCTTAGTTTTTTGTGAAGTTTCACATGCTTAATCTAGTAGCTGAAACACACTGGTTTTATTCACACAGAAGTGATGGTTTACTTTTGGAATTGTTAACCCCGCTACCAGAAATGTTAATCTTATCCATCAAGTGGCTATGGCTACGAATATATTTTAGTGACAAAACTCCTTGTTGGTGTCATTTGCGGAGTTGGATTCACGTGTTTAGGGGGAGATGTTGCTGATTTCAATAGTAGTTGCTGTTCTGTAGTGGACTTTTAGTGACTTTTCCCTCTTATAAGTACGTTACTGTTGTCATAGTATTGGGCCTTTAACGGAAACTAATAATGTAGTTGTTTCTATTCTAAATCTAATGTCATTTGTTGTTCCTATAAAATAAGTATGAAGGGAATCTAGAAAGCAACCGTTAAAACCGTGGTTAGTCTATGCCACCCTTTGCTTATTTGGCACTATAAAGTGAATTCTCAACAATCTAGTGCCAATCCTTTTAGATTCTTCAATGTCCAAAGGTGGTCCATGGACTCTCACGCTAGCTTGTTGCTTATTCTTCTTTCTCTTTCTTTTTAAAAATTATTTACGCTTTATATTTTGAGAAATCTCTATTTTTTTTTAACTGCAGAAGCTGCAGAATAATGGTTACTTTAGAAATCTCTTCTTCTAGTTGTGTGTATGAATCATACCACGTGTTTGTTATCAAAACCTTTTGCTTCTACATGATATTTTGACATTCTTGTGTTATCAAGAATGTAGCTTCTTTGTTATTTTCTTGATGGAGGCATGTATCAATGAATTGTTGACAGATTCACCATCCCCATATGTTTGCAATGGCTCCTACTCGGGTGCCATTACCTCCTGAGCTTACACAGGATGAACCCATATATGTGAACGCAAAGCAGTACAATGCAATTCTCAGGAGGAGGCGCTACCGTGCCAAGCTTGAGGCTCAAAACAAACTCGTGAAAGTTCGTAAGGTATGACCATATTGGTTCTTCTCTGTTCTAAAAAACGGCTTTAGCAATGTATTTCACTATCTCGTTGGAGTGAGAATCTTATGAACCTCTCTTAATGTTGGCCAAAATTACTGCAGCCATATCTGCATGAGTCTAGGCATATGCATGCACTGAAGAGGGCAAGGGGTTCTGGTGGACGCTTTCTTAATGTGAAGAAGCCTCAAGAGTCCGATTCAATTCCGACAAGCAATGGACTGGACGTCACAGGTTCTTCTGCTCAGCACCACTTGGCTGGTTGTATGTCCGAATCTGAAATCCAGCAGCCAGAACATCATAGAGGTGTTGCTTCCACCGCCTCCTATTCAGATGCCACCAGTGCCTCCACCAGTGACTGCATGTCCCCGCTGCCGGAATACAAGTACTCTCACTACCATCCTCACGTTGGAGGGAGCATGCAGGGGCGTTCTGGCGAGATGCGTGGCGGTGGGGGGAATCAGCATTGCCTTTCCGTTCTGTAGGAGGGTAAAATGCATCAGGGCAGCTTGCGTTTGGTGCCAGTTTGGGGGGGGGGGAAAAAACGCAGCTGCTTCAATCCCATTGGGAAGTCATCCTTGGCTCATTAGAAACATATTTAGTATCATTTGCTTGCTGTTGTAGTAGTACCACCAAGCAAGCATTTGGCTTTTGTTGTTTTCAAGTTATAACCATTTTTATTGGGTGATAGCAAAAGTACTTGCATGTTTTGAGTTCTGTTAATTGGTGACTGCAAGTTCAGAAAATAAATGCTACACTATGCACACTCTAAACTAGACAACTTGTTTTTCTCTCTGGATGTGCTGCTGTTGCACTCATCAAACTTCTCTGAATATTCATGGTGTGTATTATTTTTTACTTGAGCCCACTGTCTGCAGGAATTTGGGCCATTAGATGGATCAGTGTGGTCTCATGGGCTTTCATTAAGAAAAGCCCAAACAAAAAGCCCGTATAAACAGAACAGAACGACGCGAGGTCCTGTGTCTTGTCTCTCTGCCACACTCGTACATACCTGTCAAGTGGGCCCCACGGGTTTATGGAAAAAAACCTCAATTTCCTCTCTCTCTCTCTCTCTCTCGCAAACAAAACAGAGAATATAAAAGGGGTTCAAAAATTAATAATAAAAATACAATCGAGTAAATTATTGGGTTAATTAACGCCTAATTAATTCACCCACTTAACATAACAACCACAGAGGCACAGCAAAGCAAAGCAAACAAACTTCAGGTCCTCTTTTATATAATAATTTTCTTCTCTGCGTCACCCAAGATAGAGAAAAGAGGAAACTACTAAAAAGTCTTAAAAACCACAGAGAGAAAGAGAAAGGGAAAGAGAGAGGGAGAGGGAGGGAGGAGTGAAGAAGAGTGAGAGAGTAGTAATGGAGGGGTACAACCCACGCACAGTAGAGGAAGTGTTTAAAGATTTCAAAGGCCGTCGAAACGGTCTCATTAAGGCCCTCACTACCGGTAACCTCCCCTCTCTCTTCTTTGTTTGGTTTCCGGTCGACGTTTGCTTTAGCCATTCCTTTTTTGCTGCTCCGGTCGGTGTTGCTCGCTAGCTTACTTTTGCTTTTGATTCTTCTCCCTCCGGAGTTGTTTCTGTGTGTTTTAAATTTTAAATCTTTTTTGGTGTTGACCCTTTGAAGTGGGGGATTTTTGAGTTGTTTCGTTTGTAGTACTGTTTAGTTTACTCTCCGTTTTGGTTTCCCTGAGAAAAACATGGGAAATTTGTTTACTACTTTTTCTTTTTCTTTTTCTTTTCTTTTTTTTTTTTAATTTTTTAAAAATTTTTGCTTGCTGGAAATGAAAATTAAAGTGACTGTTACACAGTATTGTTAGCGTACAGGATTGACTTTAGCTCTCTTAGGAGTTTTAACCTACGTCAATTGTTAACCGACACTAGCTTCAACACATTTTTTTTCAAAAGAATTGTTTTTTTTCAGTAATATGCAGCAGCTTCCCTTGCTGAGTATGGATTCACTCTCGGGCTTAACATTCTAAGATTTTCTTCTTTTTTTTGTGTAATTTAAATTATATGAAAAAGAAAAGAAAAGAAATTTGAGCCTCTCTCTCTCTCTCTCTCTCTCTCTCTCTCTCTCTCTCTTCATTTTTGTAGTGAATTTTGTTGTTGGAGAGGCGGATTAACTTGAATTTGTTATTGTTTTTGTTGCAGATGTTCAACAATTTTATCAGCAATGTGACCCTGGTGAGAGACCCCTTTGTTTGGGTTTTGAAAATTTGTTCTTTACTTGAAAGTGCTTAAGAATGCCCTAATTTCCTTTGAATTGTTAGCATTGTCTTTGTTATGGGTTTCGGAAAACATATGCTTTCTGGACTTGTTATACCATACTTGTTGGATGGTATTTCCTGGTAAATAGTGAATTGAGGGCAGGGATTGAGGTTTCTTTGTAAAATTTAGAACTTCACTGTAAAATTGCTTTATGCTTCTTCTCTTACAGCTGTCCTTTGCTACTTCCAGAGAAGGAGAACCTGTGCTTGTATGCGTTTCCCAGTGAGCAATGGGAAGTCAACTTACCTGCTGAAGAAGTGCCCCCCGAGCTTCCTGAACCTGCATTGGGTATTAACTTTGCAAGAGATGGCATGCAAGAGAAGGACTGGTTGTCCTTAGTTGCTGTCCACAGTGATGCATGGCTTCTTTCTGTTGCCTTCTATTTTGGTGCCAGATTTGGATTTGATAAAGCTGACAGGTGCATTTCCTTTCTGGTTGAACATGCATGTCCATCCTGTCTGCACACTAAAGTGAGTAGGCTGTAATTTTAGCTCAGCTCAGGTAGTCATGGAACCAACTTTAAGTTTGGCTCCGGCTGGATGTCATTTTGCCTTATGGTAATGGGTGTGGCATGTTATATATGTTGAGTGGGAAATGGAGTACTTTCCTTATTTATTGTTGACCAGACAAACAACTGGCTGTCTCTTGGTGTGGAACAAATTAAGTTTAATATTGTCCTTTCTTGATTAGTATCTTCGCACATTTGCCAGTGGTATTTCACAGATTTGGGACAAAGTCATAGATTCATATTTTCCCCCCACATCCCACAATTATGTTTTGATTGAGCATATTACTTACTTGCATCTGGCTTGTCAGCCAGCCCCTCTTGGCTAGGTCTAAAAGTACTGGATTGATGACTTGGTTTTGTTCCTGAACATTTTTACTATTGGGCTGTGAAACATGCCTGAAAAGCTGAGCATGTGTGACTGAATAGTTGTTCTAGTGGGGAATGACCAGTGAGGCGGCATAGGTAGATTAATCTATTGTTAAAAACGTGCATCTGCAAAGTACAAATTATTTAAGTGAGTTACTGAAGGATGCATGCAAACCAATTTTACAGTATCAATATCTTTGAAACAATGAATAGAAGCTTATTAATCCATATTTTCAGCTACGAGGAAGACATAACTTCTTTGTCTCTCTGATGTAGGAAACGACTTTTCAACATGATAAATGAGCTTCCAACAATATTTGAGATCGTCACTGGTACTGCAAAGAAGCAAGTGAAGGAGAAGCCATCTGTCACTAATCACAGTAGCACCAAATCAAAGTCAAACTCCAAAGTGGTAAAAGAGGATTTTCCTTTCATAAGTATTCTTGGGAAAGAAAAGTGCAAAGTATAGTGCTCTGTGTCCCATTGTTTTGTCCCTTAACATTGCCTTAATCTTCAATTCAAAATTCTTCAGCATAAGTTGTGACATCTTTTAGGTTATAAATTTTTAACTGGCGGATCATATGGAAACTTTTAATTCATTCATCCTTATGGAACTAACTAAGTTGGACAGTTTCTGTTAAATGAGCCTTAGGTTCAGTGTCTTAGGTAAGTAGATCTGAATAGCTTCAGTAGACATGTAGTGGTACAGAAGAAGTTATCGAATTTTTCATTATTAGAAAACTACCTTTTTATGAACTGCAATGCAAGAGATGGCTCTTTGACTACTATTTGGACCACCAAGACAGACTTAAGCATGGTCTTAAGGTTTCAGTATAAAAAGAAATCTTTGGAATTAAGCAACCATTGAAAGTTTAAATCAGGACCTATACTTTTGCCGCATTCTTGTGAGTATCTGTGGCTTATTTAACTATTTTTTCTTTGCCTAAAAATGCTTGGGGCACAAGCAGCGGGAATCTCAGCCAAAGTATTCAAAAGTGTCGCAGCCCAAGGATGAGGATGGGGACGAGGAAGAAGAGGACGAACATGGAGAGACATTGTGTGGTGCATGTGGAGAGAACTATGCATCTGACGAATTCTGGATTTGCTGCGATATTTGCGAGAAGTGGTTCCATGGAAAATGCGTGAAGATAACTCCTGCTAGGGCTGAGCATATTAAGCAATACAAGTGCCCATCCTGCAGCAACAAGAGAGCTCGCCCTTGACATGCCCGAGGGATATGTTGTATCTGCTACTGTACTCTGTTGTTTACCCAGTCCACTAACTCTTTTAATATTTAGTTTCTTTGATGTTCAGATCTTATTGTAGTGTGACCAATTAATCTGCAGTTGTCTTCCAGTAGTTTGTAGGTCGCAATAGATCTTTTAGTTGTAGATTCTTGAAGGATGTAAAGCCTTCAAATCTTAAGTATCTCGTTGTCTCTTCCAGCTTAACAGGAAGATCTATGTTGTTGTTGTAGTCGATTTCATCTCCTTCCCGCTTGACCATTTTGGCAGCTCATATGTTTGTTTAGTTACTTGTGAGTTTATGCGGCCCATTTGCTGCAGTTTCTGTTAGGGAAGAACCTTAGATTCTCAATTGAGAGATTGATGTTATGAACCAGAGATACCCGCTCTCTTGTGGCGAAACATCAGTTACTGCTATTTTTGCAATTTATGTTCCTATCTTTAAGGTGATTTGTTTTCTCCTCTTTATATCCAAAGACTTGTGCAGAGCACTTAGATGATTGAAGACAGAACTCATTTCCCTCAAGTGGGTTAAGGGGGTTGATGCTTATGCTTTAGGGGGTTCAGAATTTATATATGAGCAAATAAATTAACATCAATTATTCTCTCGTAGTAATTAACAATCTTATAACTGGTGGCCTTTCAGCTTCTGATTCCTTGTAAAAACAAAAAGAAGTTAAATGAGAAACATTGAAAACCACCAGCTTAATGGGAAGTAACATTGAAAAAGCCACCGGTTCATTGTTTAAAAGCTATTGTATTCAGTGCAGGTTGGATAAATTTGAATCTTGGTTAGGTGTATCCAATAAGTCCAACGACAACGGATTCGAGGGTCGTTGTCAGGAACCCTCGATGCTTGAAAAACTATACAATAAGAAAATAGTGCAAATGCTTTGTAATTCTCTCTGTTCTAAAATCAAGAATAAATATGATAGGAAAACTTAATTGGTGCCGTATTGGGGCACCCCAAGTACCTAAAATGAAAAGATTTACTTAATATTTTCAGGTGAGGTCATTATCACTTTTCGTATTTGCAGCAACAGCCATGTCAGCTTGCTTTACTTGTACCTGCCAATGCACACAACCGTGCTAATAAAGCAAATAGTATGTGAAGTAAGTCAGTAACTCCATCATCCGACTTCCTCCAATCTTTGTATGCAAAACAATCAAGGAATCGCCAAATTTTGGACTGACACTGAGTGGATTAGTCATCGTACTATGTATGGACTCTGAATTTGTACATGGGTTTCTTGTTTTTCAAGCTTTTTTTTTTGATTCTTGTTTTTCAAGCTAGTAGGGGCTGCGATGCCGATGGCTACAAGGCCTTCTTCCTGTCTCTACTTTCAAGAAAAACAAGTGATCAATCAAGACATGGATTATTTTTCAACCAGAAGAAGAGACATATTACGTCTAGAGACTCATTCACCTTGACCTCGGTCCCATCCCATCTGCCCTCGTTAACATACAAAACAAAAAACCCATCATTTTAAAACTTTATTTACATTTCGTTTTGGAGTGATTTACAAGTTACCAACCCCACACTGCAACTGAAATATCTTCAAAATTAGAGAATTGGATTCGCAGAAAGTGGGAAGCTTAATATGGATGGATAAGATGTGCTCTTCTCTTCATAGGGTCCCCATATCTAATTATCTCTAATTATCGATGTTTTCCACTATTTCTGAGCCAAATGCATTAATAGTAAGGACTTTATCTAGTAGAGATTCTGGGGGTAAATAGAACCAGACAAAAAAAGAAGACATGGTAGGACCACCAACAAACTTACTTTAACGATGCTTAGTTGCTTGCTTATTAGATTACACTAGCGGCTTGCCCGCGCTTCGCTGCGGGATTAACCACCCATAACATAAAATACAATGCTTTTACCTGTTTACTGGAAAGAAAATGCGTTTTCTGCGAACTCTGATGTACAGGTATATGGGTATTCTGTAAATTCTGATATCCGGTTTTTGACACGCTATATTTTTCGGAAAAAAAAAATGCTTTGACCTGTTCAGAGTTTTCTCAATTGACAAAATGTCAAATTGTCCATCCAACAGTGTAATGAACTTTTCCCCTTTGACAAAATGAAAAAGAACACAAAATGAAGGAGCTCATCTAGCAAAAATACACCAACTTGTTAGACAAACTAATACTTGTTCCATGCGAGCCACTGATGGTTATGGTCCTCCAGTCTTTTCTTTTTTTTTTTTCTCAAAAATTATTAGACAAATCTAAAAGGAAAATGTACAACTTACTCATAAGAAAGTAATTATAGTCATACTTACTACATAAAATACTAACTCTGGCTTAAGTAAAACTGTGATTGAATAATCAAAGTGACTATATTGGTATATGACCTTTTTCGGTGTGTCTTCTACCAATTATTAATCTAAAAGGAACAGAAATTATTTGTTGCAAGCTCACTTGTGCCTTGTAATCTTCTCCCATCATGTCTAGAATTCATCTGCAATTAATGAATACACCATCTTTAACAAACATGAATACATAATGGTAAACATTTACGTAAATTGACCCTTACTAACCTCAATTTTTTCCCTTCATTTATTTACTTGCTTTGGCTATCTCTTCAAAAAAATCTTGTTGGAATTGTTGACATTGACGTAATTTCTAAAATTTTCTTGTATGCCTCCAAATGCAATATCATACTAATATTGCATGATTGCTGTGAAGAGAGTAAAAAAGATTGTTAGTATGCTCATAGTTCATTTAGTTATTTATTTTGTTAAAATCTCATAGCAGTACTTTAATATGACTATTAAAATCTATGTGATGATAAATAAGAAGTCTATAAATTTGGAAGAAAAGAAAGATTGTACTCTAAGGTTATGTGTAGTTTTAGAAGAAAACTGAAAATATAAAAGTTTGATAGACAGTTCAAGAAAAAAGAACAAATATATACATACCAAGACATTTCAAGTTTAGGAACCAACATAGTCACCAAGTAGAGTACACCAAAAAGGAATTTCTTCCTCACTCTTCAACGATAAACAACATGAACTCAAGATTGATTGAGCATAAAATATACCTGTCAATGAAGTTTTTCAGAAAAGAGAATAAATAGTTATCAATGAAATTGAAATTGTACAAAGAGACATAGCTAGAAGTACTTAAAATAGTTAGCATTCAAGAGAGCAGCATATTTTTGCAGAGGCATATATTTTGATAAATACATCAACTTATGAAGTCTAACCAATCAGAGAGGAGAACAAATTGTTGATTTGGCTGTATAGTTGAGTACTACTTCAAATGAAAACTTCTCGGTATCTATCATGCTCATTCTCCCCAAACCAACTTAAGCGATGAACTTGAGAGACTATGTAAAAATCCTCTATGGCACTCAAGGAGAGGAAGAGGCAGTAAAGGAGAAAAGCAAAGGAGGAGGCACTCAAGGGATCAAGTCGAACGACAGGGCTGGGCTATCGGTTTAGCAGATGGACGGCGATGGTGATTCACTTTTAAAAGAGGAAAGCAAAGGAGGAGAAGAAAGATTAGAAGAAAAAAATAAAAGAGAGTAAAGCGTAAGTAAAAAATTGAAGATTCTAGATTGATTAACATCCACACCGGCCACACGTGGTTGGTTAACAAAACCAACCGGAGTATAAATTAAACTAATAAAGAATGTATTGGGAAGGAGACAAATTGCAGGTTAATGTTTATTTTTAAGTTAGGATAATAATTAGGGATAAATTTGTCATATTAAAATTTTTTAAAGGCAAATTCGTCAATTCACTTCATCCCAACCTTCCCTGTTTTAGTATATATAGATAATATCCACGGAAAGTTAGGTAGCCCCCCATTACCAATAGTCATTTCCAATAAAGCACAAACATAATTGAGTTAGCTACACGGATAGAGTTAGCTACACTTTTTGACAGTGCATCACCAAGCAGGGAGGAGAGACAATGGGCACACAAACACCAGAGCTGCCCTGTGGCCGCGATTTAGATGAATTGTAAACTATTACAACTTTTTTGGTCCCTCCCTGCTCATGAACCTGGCTAAAATCGCATAACATCTCCCTGCTCTCATGTGACTAAAAAGTTACTGGGCCTAATAAGGTCAACAACTTGAGCAATATATGTGACGTCAATTCACATGGATGGCTTTGTTGTCTTTAAGGAATCTTGAACAATCTAGATATATAGGTCATAGTGGAAACTCCGGGCATCGGAATATCACAGTTAATAGCACAAAGACCAATGATTCTATCCTCTTGAGAATCAAAACTATATATATATATATAAGGTATGGAAGGACAAGAACAAATTGAAAAGATAACAGGATTTAGTAAGAGGAACAAGGAATGACCTCCATTTTCTCATTGTTTTTTACACATTCTTTTGTCACTGCAAAGCCTCTTGATTCTTTGTGGAGAGCTGTTTCAAAAACTCATAGGTAGTGGCATTGTAATTAACGCAGAAACACCACCAGTCATAGCTGCACTGACTCCCTGAACTGTCATTACAGTTCTTAGACCCAGTCTCACTATCCTCATCTTTCTTAATTACAAAAGTAACACCCCACTCCATCCGTTGAGCTATAGAATATGAACCCACCACCAGATTGCATATTATTAGATGGTGATGGTGCATATGTCAAAATGGATATCCCAAACCCTCTGTACAATCCCCTTACTCCATCCATCCTGATAATCTTCCTGAAAGCATCAATCCCATTTGCATATCTACATGCAGATGATGCATTAGGAAAAGGTGAGTTCGCACCTCCTTAAACCATAAGCCAAATGTCTCTGGCTATGCACACTGTCTCTAATTAATGGCGTATAATGAAATTTTCTGTTGCCGATTCACACCTTGGGCAAACGTCACTTGGAAGTCATATGCCTAGCAGCTCTGAAACCGTTCGTCATTAGTTTACTATATATATGCCCCAAAAGCCACATATAGGAAGGTGCAGATGCCACCGCGGCAGGAGCTGGGCGCCGACAAGGAGGAATCATAGGCTGAACCAACCTCCTCATCACCGATATTCGGGCGGAACACGAAATGCGCTCGTGGGGACTTATTGAGAAAGCCATGAAATGAAGCACGAGGGCGATCTCCGTGCAGCCGTGCCTTTTCAAGAACGAGGCTGTGCAGCTCCCGCCGAAGTTCAATTGATTCTGGGAAGAAGCAGAGGCAGGAAACAGAGAAGAGCTTGCTTTCCTCGCGGCTCGCGAGAGTGGAAAAGCTACGTGAGTACAGGTGAGCATTGGTCTGGAATTTCTGGTGGGTTATTGACACAGTGTGTATGGTAATGTATAGGCTTTGTGCGTTATGTTGAAGCTAAGCCAACTATAGAACCACTAACTCGGTTTTCTTCACTGTTACAGTATGATAGTTGTGGTTTTTATTTGGTAAGGGTATTTTCATTGCACTATTTATGGTTGAGATTTTCCCTGTTCTCTCTGATTTTGCTTCTTGTCTCATTTCCCATCAGTTCCTTAATATTTGTTCATTTTCTCTTTAATATGCCCTTTACACAGGGTTTGAAGTGCGAGTCCTTAAGTGGAATTGAATTTGCTTACCAAATCAGACAATTTAGTATCAAGTTAATCTGACTTTGTCCCTTTGTTTTCTTACAGAATTTCCGGTGCAAAGCATTATAAGCCCAACTTTGAATTGAATAAGTGGGAATGGAAGGTCCTTTCTAATTGATCAACAGTATATATCAAGACAAAATTTTGATAATATCTTACATTATATATTTTGTCAACGGAAAACTATTTACATCTATACATCTTAAAATCTATTTGCAAGAGTAATCTCCGTGAGAGACCCCGGAATTATCTCCCAGGAACTGTACACGCCATGGAGCACTCGAACCAGAAACACCCTACTCCTTCGAGGATTGCATTAGCTCAAACCACTGCATTCATAAAGAGAAGGGCGAAGAAGGTTAAATATCACCATGATCTAGACAAAACCGAGTTTGTCCAAGATCACTTTAAGACAATAGAATTAACATTCTTAGGCTCAATAAATTACCTGTCTCAACAAATCGGCCAGGGTCCTTGGAAGAGCTTCAATGTGCCGCAAGACAATATAATAAGGGAAGGGGAAAGAATCTAGGTACTTCGTAAACTGTGGTACTGGACTGCCACCCACAAACGATGCTTCCTGGAGCAGATGAACATGTCCCAGAAATGGAAAAACAAGAAATGATTAGAAAAAATCCTTTGCCTAACAAGTCACCTGTATGAACATTCAGAAAACAAAACATAGAGATACCATGTAGTCCATGATTGATCCCTGTGCGCTATCCCGAGGGCTATCCAGGAGCAAAAATGCAACCATTCGCTTCTGACTTAAGAAATCCCTAACACAACGTTTCAACTTCTCCTGATACATCATTGGGCAAGTCATTGTAAGAACTATATAAAACTATATTCTTCTTCAGTTTGATTTTCTCCAAAGTGTAACAAGCGTACCTTTTCGTGGAACCGACCATCTGCAATAATCAAGACAAGCTGCTGCAGAGGGTTGTGTCCAGAAGGAAGTCGCGCCTTTGCAACGGCAGTATCCAGCATATTGTTCAGATACTTCAACAGATCAACAACTGGCTCGTCCACAATGGTATTTTCTTGACTGAATGTCAAGTTGGAGATGATCTGCCCATCCGCAACCATCAAAACATTAGTTAGCTAACAAACCTCAGGAATCAAACAAAGAGAAATATCAATTTAAAGACCACGGCTCCAAACAAAGAAGAGTAAATCAAGACCGACAACTTTCCCCTGTTCTTAGTTTTAAGGGCCACTAAACCTAGGGTTTTATATGAAGGACTAACCTTGGTTCCAGCCTCGCCAGTGAAGGGGTGATCAAAATCATGGAGTAGCCTTATGTTTCCTTTCTTTCCAAAGCTTGCAACAGCCAAGTTTCCCATTTCAACTTGTGACATAGCACGGCATACTGTCACCAAAGCTTCAATCGCAACATTTCCACAGCCCGTCTCAGACATACTTTGGGAATCATCAACTGCAATGACCACTTGGTAATCACGCTTATTGGGTCGTGTTCGCCTCAGCCATATTTTATCTTTCCGGTAGTGACTTGCTATGTACGGGATTACCTGATCATTTTTTGCAGCCACATAAGGAAAGAGAAACCAATGAAACAAAAGAAATATAGACAATATAGCACTAACAACAGGCTTAACCAATTTTTAACTACATTGTGCTATACCTTTTTCATGTTGATTCGTTTCCCAGTCTTGTAATCCCCCTGGAGCTTGCTTGCTAAAGTGGGTTCCATAATAAGGCGCAGCTGCTCTGCCAATTCTTGTGACAACTGTGTTGTAACCAGCTCATATCTTCTCCATAGGTCGGCAGCATTACCTTTGAGATTAAGGGAAATTTCTTCAGGTTCCTGAGCATTTCCCTGGTTGCTTTCATCTGGTGACAGTTTGCTCAGCCAGTGCGAGTTTCCACTTGAATAGGAGGTCTTGATAGAGACAACACTCTCCAGCACAGCTGGATCTCCATCATGATGAATATCAATTTCTGAAGGTCCCTCCTTAGGAAGTTTCTCAAGATCTGGTAATGACGACTTTTCCTCCACCTTGTTCTTAAGGATAGAATGTGTAGGAAGCCACTGTTCAGAGGTTTGCTTATCGGTCTCCATCTCAACAGCATCATTTCTTTGAGCAGCATGATTATCCTCTTCGGGCTTATTGATATCCATATGTGGATCAATCTGCTCAGTACTAGCAGGTCCCAATGCCTGAGCTGTTCCTTTTTCTAGCTCGGAAACATATCCGTACTCATTAGCATTCTCTTCCTCCATCTCACCAGGCACCTCTGCTTTCTCAGCTTGAATATCGACAGACACTTTCACCCTTTCCTTCCACTCCTCAAGTGCATTCCCAACGTTTCTGTAAGGGTTCAATTGTGTATTTGGAACACTTGAAGAGTCCTCATGGGGCAGATGAGTTTTTTGTTGGTCAACTGAAAATTTCCCAGTCCTCGACGAACCAGAGAAAATGACATCCATCTCTGTGTTATTATCATCATAAGCTCCGTTGGTATTAGTGATGCTTTCATCTGGAGCAGCATTTCTTGATTCTGATGCCTGAGAATCTCCATTTGGTTGTGCTGAAGGGGCACCAACAGGCATAAGATCACTAGCAACATCAGAAGATCCAGGACCAAAAACACCCTCCATTGATGCTGTCAATTCCATCTCCGAGGTCTCTTTGCTGTCACTTCCTGGGCCAGGTTTTTCTGAGATTTCACTGACCAGTTCATTATTCACATCATCCATATTCTCATCATCAGCAGGATGTGAATTATTGTCCTCATCATCCCTATTCTCAGCAGCCTCACCATCCTCTTCGGCACATTTTTCTTCCTCTTGATCCAAGCCTTCTTCCTCTTTTAAATCTAAGTCCTCTTCTTCCTTGGTTTCATCTAAATCCATATCTTCATTGGGCTTTTTACTTGATTCATCCAACTCCAATCCAGTTTGATCAGCATATGCTTCTTCCTTATCCATACTCATGCCATCCTGGTTCTCTTCATCATCACCAGTACCATCCTGGTCTTTAACCTCCTCATTTTCTTCACCAAGTTCTCCAGGTTTGTCATCAATGTCAGCAGAAGGATCCTCTCTGCCTCTAAGTTCACTGTCACCAGTGTCATGGCCTGCCATAGATGATCCAGATTCATACTTTTCATTTGTGTTGGGATTTTCATCCTTCTCCTTATCCCAAGGTTTCTCATCAACAGCTTCACTGCCATCGCCAGCTTCCCCCATTGCGGAATCCACTTGCTCATCCTCACTGTCTTCATCAACCTCCTCCTCAGAATCCTCGCTGATGCTATAGGTTTCAGCCTGAAAATCATCAGTCATCTCAATCCCATTATTTGTATCAGGAACTTCACCCGAGGCATCCTCCTGTTCCCCTGGCTGCAGTTGCAAGTGAAAGAATTCACTTCTCAGTAATATGCAAAGCAGTATATCTTATCACGGTAAATTGAAGTATAACAGCGTTATCTGAGAATGTACCTGTTTAGAAATACCAAGGAGTTGATCTTCATCAGTTATCTGATCACTGACATCTTTAAGTCCAGAACCCTCACCCATTCCCGTTCCACTTGCATCTTGAGATGCATCATGACTAGCATCATCTGCCTCATCTCTTGAAGGAATGCCAAACCCTTTGGAGAACAATGAAGCTAAAACATTTGCTAGTGTGTGAGTCATTACAGCTACCTGCAAGAATATACAAGGAACAGATCTCAGAATTGTGGGTAGTGTTACCATTACTTTGTGAACAAAGTATGAAATATGGACTGACGTATCAACTTACTGTTTTATTCATGGCTAAAAGATCTTCAAGTAAGCCATCACCCATGGTCAATACGAGGTCGAATAGTAAATGTAGATGCATAAAAGATGTTCCAATGTGAGACGTGGAACAGGAGTTTTCACCGTAGGAACAACTTGTCCATTTCACCTGATCATTATATGATATCACATGAGATGAAAAGCAGACAGAACAAATAAGTAATTAAAAAGAGGATAATTGATAGACTTACTGCAGAATAAATCGTTTTGATTAGATTATCATACAAGCCATCCAAATTCAAAGTTTCCATGGATGATTTGAACACATATTCCCATGAGGTAATGTTCCCCAATGTCTCTTCGGAGAGTATACATTCATTAGTCAATGTGCACTGTTTCCTCAACACATCCACGACTTGTTCAAAAAGTACCCTGAGGGCTCCTTGAAATTCAGATTCAAGCCCAGAATAGTGTGTGTTGCCACAATTGGGATCTTCACACAAGTCCGTTGACTTGGTTCTTTCCGCAATAGAATCAATATCAAGCTCTCCTTCCAAAAATTTTCCCTGAAAAACAATTAAAATGCCTTTATTATTCACCAACTTCATGGTTCGATTCATATTTCTGAGGATACTGCTTCCCAAGATAAGAACATTGTTCATGAAGCAAACAATACTAGGTTCAAATCTGTCAGAAAATATGCAAATAGCTTTAAGCATATTAACCCACTAATTCATACCCTTTTGAGCACATCATCAATATGAGCTAGCAACCCCTGAATGACAAATGTTTTATTCGAATCATGCTTGCCGAAATCAAGAACTTGCTCTTCGAGTTCCTTGATGACTTGGAAATTTTTGTAAACCAACTGTTGCATTGGTTTCGTAATGACATCCGGTTGCAACCGTCCAGCGGCACCAAAATAACAAGGAGTATGTTCATCTGACAGTTCAGGCAAAAGGGATTGGGAGCCTCCAGCACAGCCGAGGAGATGGTTATCCAATGACTCCTGTTTTGAAAGAGCTTTCATGAAAACAATGCAAAGCTGTGGAGCTGCTTACATTTAGAACATAATGAAGAGCAAAATTTCTCACCTTCGAACCCTTTACAACAGGAATACATTTTTCAATGAATTGAAGGAGATGATTTGCATCAGGCCTGACACTTTCACAAGACTTCAAATGGGCGCTTTCCACTGTTCTTAATAACATCGACTCTTCAACCAATATGGTATTTAAACTATCAAACAGTCGCTGCAATGATATTGAGAAATAGAAGATCACAACTAAAGCTTGTGTAGAAAATAAAACCTACACAACCAAGATCACAGGGCAGAAACCTACCTTCTGTTTCCACATGCATTTAAGGATGGCATAATGGTTTTGTACCAAGGAGCACTCACAAGTGCTTCTGCGGTCAACGCCAGTTGGTTTGGAGTACAGATTTCCCAACATATGTACACATCTCCTCAGGCACTTCAAATGCTTGGCAAAGCTGTAGGCAGTAGCACGCTGTGATTGTTGTATAACTATCAAATGGTTCAGAAAAGAGATTGACCTCCTTGTCTGCATGACACAAAAAATGCCAATAAATGAAAGACAGAAACATCTCAACAAACTGATGCAATAAGTAATTGACTCTGGCAAAGCAGTGCAATGTTTTGCCGATATAACTTCTCCCAGAATCCAAGATGCAGCTTCTAGGTTAAATGAAGCTGGTCTGAAACTTCACATGATAATAGCAACTAAAAGATTTTCTTTTACCAGTATCTAACCATATAAAGTTTTACCTGTTTTAAAGTAAGATCTTTGTGGGGCTTGAGACATATGCTCTGCAGAAATTGAACAGATGCCCAGCTTTTAAAGTAAAATTCATTGGCCATTTTCCAGTCGGTATCCTGACTTTCATTATGATTATAATGTGATTCACTGGCAGTAGAGACATCATAACTGCTGCAAGATATTATGCTTTGATTCGGCAACAAATGCTGGGAAACATATGATGGCTGAATGAGCAACCAGTTGGAATCGTCCGAGACCTAAAAAGCAATAGCCATGAGAACACAACCCACAGTCAGCAATAGTCAGTAATTTACTTGAATTTTCAACTTAAGTCATGGTAATTGCAAAAGAACACTTCTATTTTTTCAACTTAAGTCATGGTACCTTCATCATCTCAAACTTGTGCTTATGCAACCCACTGTTTTCTAGCAGCTTTAGAAGGTCTGCCAAAGCCCTCTGCTTTACTACTCCTTTCCCACTCTCTCTCCAAAGATCATCACAATCAGCAATTCTTCTGCATATCTTTTCAACTGTCTGACACAGAGCACTCCAATGATCATCGTCGTGCATTAGGCATACTGACCAAGAAGACAAGGATTGGTCCGTGACACCTGTAACACCTATATAGAAAGTCAAGAAGATCTCAGAAATTTATTTCACACCAATTGATATGACATCATAAAGACCTTCTGCCTTGTTGAGAGGGAACAATAGGGAAAAACCTTTAGTATCCAAGAAGCTTAAATCAGAAGTCCAGTCACGTTCTAAGTTGTTCACAGTGACACACACTTGTGCCCTCCAATTGTGAAACCATGTAGACCTGTTCCGAAGATAAAAGATAATTCAAAGATCACCACTTAATGGCTATAAGAAATAGGATAAACTTTAGACATGAGGGCTGACCTATCCTCATCATTAAGCAGCATCACATTTGAAACATTCTTCGATGCTGCTAATTTCTTCTTGGAAGCATCAACAGGCATTACAACTTGCTGAGATTGAAATGTACTTCCTATCTGTTCGACTTCTTGTTTAAGAATAAGCATCAGAGGTTGCTGCAGAATAGCCTGCCAACAAACATAAAGAAACACAATGATCAAATAGCGTGCGCTGAAATAAGCCAATTAAGCCAGGTCTTGATAGACGATATACAGAAATCACCAAAACGAATATTACCGAATGCACAAATAAGTGCAACATATATAAAAGAAGAAAAAAAAGTAAGCAACTATGCTTTCCATGTAGTACATTGGATGATTACATTCCAGATAATGTATATAATTCATGTTAAAAAGTATAAAAACTTTTTCTCAGACAAGTTCAAGTTCTGGATATTGATAATATCAAGCAAAGATGGATATGACTAGTCTTCCTCTCTCCACCCAGTCACATATGGGTTAGTGAAACAAATAATAAAAAGGACAGGGTTGACGTAAGCTTGGCCACTGCCTAATAACAACCAGGAACTTAGCTAGATTAGGCCATCAAGATTTTAGATGAAGTACTCCACATGAATAGTGAAGGAAATAACACTAGGCATACTTACAGTGTACTTCTCTATCAGCTTTCTGAGCTTCTGACGGGTTCTTTTCGAGTTTTCAACAGAAATACAAGCCTCATTCCGTTCCCAGTGACACAGCTTCACAAGTTCTTTCAGCTCCATCAAAATATTTCTTCTACTAGTTTCAATGTAGTCCAATATCCTGAAGAAAATCATGGTAAGACAACCAAAGCACCTAAAATCTTCTTTCCAAGGACAAAATACCTTAATTATTGTTGGAAAAGGGAACTGACCTTGGCAAGAACTGAATATAGTACCCAAAAACATTGTATAAAATCTTCAGATTTAGCTCCTGCCAAGGACTGCACATTTTATTTATGATTAGGACAGTCCAAATAATAAGTGTCAAGAGGTATCGAAATCATAAACAACCAGTAAAACTACCTCCATATTTAGATAACATGTAAATGGCACAATAGAACCTTTTTCAGTACAACTAATGAAGTGATAAGCCATCAATTAAAGGTTCATATATCATGAGAATGAAACAACATAGCTCATATAAAGCCTTTTGCTTTTGGCATTTCGTTGAAATATCGGAAACATAGGGCTCAGACAAACTTGTTAAAGTTGCTCTAGTGACTGCTTTTGCCATAGAGCCAGAGACACTACAACAATGTTTGCAAACTTTACCCATATGCTTATATCTTAAGGGTATGCTTGAAAGCACAAAATGTCAGGAGATGCTTAGGTCTCGGTTCAACAGTTGAACATCTTAGCCATATAGAAGAAGGGCACTCCAAATGCAACGGTTACTTAAAACCAATGGTTTGCCATTGAGAGCGAAAAGAAATTACATTGAGACCCGACTCTTACTTTACTCTATTGTCCTTCCATGAAGAAAAAGTCCATTTAATTCTTTTGAAGAAAGCATTACCTTGAATAATTTTCTACTTTTAGACATTGGCCAGTGGTAATTTGACCATGGAAGGCAAAGAGCAGTTGAAGACGAGTTCTGAATTCACCGACACTGGAAGTTTGCATGAACTCCACCAGACTGCAAGGACATTTGTGTTTAGAACAAAAATAAAAAGCAGGGCTCAATAAGACTTCGACCAAATGAAGTTCTCAGCACATGCCTTTCTATTGTAGACTGCTCATGTCCGCCAATATCAGCAGCAGAACTTTGGCGCAATACTGAATATAGAGGAAACCACAGCTGCAAGCAAAAGAAAAGGAGCTCAATTGTGATGTATAATAGAGAAGATGTGTATGGGAAGACAAGCTTAAATTTAAGATACACATGTCATCACCAAACTTTTGCAAAAGTGTCCAACTATTTGGTCTTAATAAGGTGGATTTCACTTACCATTTAAATCCCACGGTCTGAACTCAGAGAAAAAGAAAAAAAGACATATATTGGCCACCTTCAACAACAGAGTCTAAAACTTGGTGTGGGTGAGAGAGAAATAGGTCACAGTACTTCCTAATAAATTGGTATTAATCTGATGCCTTTAAACCGCAAGTTATATCTCACAAAAGGTTTATTAAGCATAATACTGCTAGAGAAACTCTTTTGGCTACTATTATTGCAAATATTTAGGACAAATTCCTCGCTCCAGTTACAGGAAAGATATGGTTGATTCAGCACAAAGCAATTAGTATAGTCATCACACTAATGTCACTACCAATCAACCAGAGTTTATTACCCTCATGGCGTTATTGTCAAATTGAATCTGCACTTCTTCAAGCAATGCTGGCCACGAGTCAAACTCCAACTTTTTCCATTTGCAGACCAAAGAAATAATTGGTTCCAGTTGACCTGCATGCAAGTGGTAAAAGAGTAACAAAAACGAAAAAGCTCATAGGCCAATTAGAAGCAAACAAGAACATGAATTGCACCTATAGAACAACAGGCCACTATGTCCAAGAAAAATTAATACCAGAGAGTGAGAACTTCGATCCACTTTCCCGTAATAATTCAATCCTGTTAAGTAGGAACTGCAATCCCGAGAGAGCCTTCATAAAGGAAAACCAACATTAGTTGAGACAATAAAAGAAAAAGTACACCTAATATAAGAATCCGTTGAAAGAGTCCATGGAGGCCAGTGAAATATTCAATAAGAACCAGAAACCATTTCCTTGTCCAAGCAAATAAAGGTTCAAGCTTAATTGCTCAAAATGGAAAGCAGATAAAAAACATGACAACGTTGAAATGGTCCTGAATTTTTTTTTTTTCAAAATTCCAGCCTCAGTGAGGTTCCATCTGTGCTCTTACATAACACAGGTTTGGAGGTACCTGAACAAGCTTCTCATGTGACAGGAAAAAACTTAATTAAGTCTGAATCTAGGTACTGAAGGTTTCCAAGTCAATTTTATAGAAATTCCAGAAAGTTTATCTAAGTTATACATGGATACTGATGGTTTTAAATAGGTTGTTGTTTTACAGAGTTCAAGCATTACTTAATTTCAAACCATATTTCCACTTCTCCTTGGTAGAAAGCAAATTTATTGGTTTAATTTCACCACCCTCACTTTCCTTAATCACTCCCTCTTTAGATTCCTACATAAAGAATCTCATAAAGAGGAAGGAATATCCACATCTAATACCTTTGCAAGGGGTGTCCCCATAGGAATAGCCAAGAGCATTTCAATAGCATTCATGATTTTCCGTAGACCAGGATGATCCTCTCTCTCGCCCAAAACAATAACAATTTTGTTTAGAAGATCAGCAAGTAGATTCACCATTTTAGCCAACTCAGGGCCATTTGAATCCTGTGAAAGGGGAACAAAGAAAAATGCAATGAAAAACTGGAAGTGGCCCTGTAAGGAGGAACATTACAATGCAATAGATTAAGGGGGGAAAAAAAGACTCTTTCAGAACCTTGTAAAAATTGTGATAAGTTGACGACTTAAGAGGCACACCAAATTGCGACTCATGCTCCAAACAAAGGCGAAGGAGATGCTCTGGTACAAGCTTAGCATCCAAGCCAGAAGCAAGTAGGCCTCCAAAACCTGAAAGCAAAATGCAACATTTGACATGGCAATTCCTTACTCAGCAACAGTCATTCACATACCCTGATAAGGCAGAAGCTTTTGGTCACCTCTAATCATCCCTGCTCCTAATCTGTAAGAGTCGGCAAATGAAGATAACCTCTCGCCATTTGAGATATGAAACATCCCAGCCTGAGAAAAAAATAAAATATCAGCATGCACAAATGCATTAACCCATCTTTCTCCCCATGCCATAACCACAGTTAGAAAGCATACATATATTCAAGTACCAAATCAAGACGGCGATTACAACAGTAACATTTATGAACAGAAACGTACAGGTAAGACAAGATTGGGGGATCCAAATAATCGGTTGTGTGTGCGGATCACATTGTCCATGACAGTTTCCTCCATAAGGTTCCATTCATCCTCCAAATTTCCATTCCCTTGAGCAGCTTCCTCCTGCTTGGAGGAGAAAAGAACTTAGTAATTTTTTTAAGAAAAGACAAACCAACAAGCATATTACCCAAAAGTATCACCTTCTCCAAACATTCCTCTTCAGAGAGCAACTCCTGCCATTCTAAGAAACTATCATTTGCAGCCAAAGGCTGGAGTGTGGAGATATCTACATCAACAATGCTCGCCATCCTAAAGGCACGGGTTCTGAACTTGTAATCTTGAGCTTCATGGCCTTCTTTGTTTTTAAGTTCAACTTTCATATTCATCCACAAGTCAGCAAACTCATGGAAAATCTTGTCCAACATCTGGCTCATACAGGTAACATTGTGTCAGAAACCTGACTCAAGCATGTGAAACTAAAGATTATTCAACAAACTCAGAGAATGCAAGTAATCTAACCTTGAAAGAAGCATTATCAATCCTTCGTGCATCGGCTACAAAATGTGCAACACGCAAAAGAATATTCTGGTGAAGAGTAGCTTTGAGTTGCAAGGCGGAGTCCTATTGCCAATGGAAAAACATTAGAGAAATAACAGATGGTAAATCCCTCAGACACAGCACAAATAAACATGACAAGGAAATGGCGTATAAAATTCCAGCAAGCACTGACCGATGAACAGAAAAAAGAAAAAAAGGAGAGAAAGTAGATTGAGAGAAACATGAAAATGAACAATCCAACAAAATATAATTACTGCAATAACCAAAAAACATGATTGATGCACATGAGAACAGAAGAGCAACAATAATTTAGAAAAAAAAAGTGTTTATGTATGTAGTCATACCATATTTTCAGCATTAACCTGATGCAATACGGAAAGCATCTTTTCTAGCATACTCAATTCCAGTTCCCAAAAGTTAGGAGGAATATCACTAACATCCGAAGAAATTGATTGGAATAAATATCCTCTGGGGAATCTCATAAATGAATAAACCAACTCCTGCAATAATTTATCAGTAAGCAATCTTGAGTGAGTGCATGGAGTTCGTTAAGAAGCATAAGCAGAAATAATAACGAAAAGAGATATTCAGAAATACCATGACTTGATCCACATTGTCCATCTCAACTGCATTGAGGATGCTTTTTAGAGAGGAAACAGATAAGATCAGTGATAGGCCCAGTTTCATTTCATATACTGCAACTTGAACAGGTTGAGCAACATCAATATATTCACTATATTCGTCCGATAATCGTTCAATGAAGCAAGCAGCTGTCTCCTGTGGAAACCAAGTGTTAATGATATGGACAAGTAGAGCAAAAGTTGTACGTGAGTGAGCAGCTAAGGATTATCTCTCAAGGAAGAGAGAAAAGAAGATACCTGCCAATTGCACACTTGATTAAGCATCTCCTTTACCTCCAATGCTTCCATCATATCCACCAATTTCACCATTTGCTTGATATGTTGGTGGAAATCCGAGCATTCTTTCTTTAATGCACCAAATTTTTTGGAGTTGCAACGAAATACCATCTGAGGAGGACAACAATATAGGAAGTTAGCCACATGGATAGATCAAACCAATTAATTGTGTATAAAATGTAAGATTAAATGCTTTAAATATTGAGACTAGAGTCTGATAATCTGCAAACTAAAAAGTTAAGACTACAGAAAGCATTGAACAAATATACAATTTTGAGTAGCAGAGAGCTAATTGTGGTCTTTTTCTTCTTCTTCTTTTCTTGCAGTTTGTGGAAGAAAACATATCAAAATTCCAGTTTGAGAGAAACATAATTGAACATGTCTTTGGCTAAGTTCTCCAAAGGATATTCAAACTAGTCACTGCTCTAATGCATAAGAATTGCCATTTTTTTACAAGGGGCCAATTTTACATGATTAGAGTTATAATACAAAGGCAATGAATTGGACAATCATAAAAATTTTGGAGGAGAAAAAAAATTCCAGGGACACAGAGATAGACCTTTCTTCGAACTCTTTTGCGCTCCACTTCAAGCCTTGCTAAAGCTTCCTCTCTATTTTTGTTGAGCTCTCTCAAAGGAGACCATCCCGCTAAGTAGTCACATTCTTGTCGAACCTATAGATGTTACCACAACAAAGAACATTCTGATTAGACAGACTACAACAGCAAGGCAGCATGTAATACGTAGTACGTGGAAATATGTAAGTATGCTACTGCTTTGGAGATCCATACCCCATGGGCAAAAAAACAACTAGCAATCTAAATTAACTTCCAGTGAAAATATATGTTATACAGCATAGATGTAACACCCAAAGACAGAACTGAAGTTGACGCAGGACAGTCCAAACGTTATATGTATTAGAGCAATAGAACACTCCATTGGGATCTCACCTTCATATCAAGCTGTAGTGATGATATCCTTTCTTCTAGATTTGAATACTTGACAGAATATTTCATGGCAGGATCAACATCTCCAAAGCTAAGCAAGAGACTAAAACGCAATTCCCCAATCTGTAGCCAAGCTTTACCAACTCTCAAGTAAGGGTCTGTAAAAGGACAAGTAGTTAAAACAAAGGAAAAATGTTAAATAAAAATTTCATCCTTAGATCAACTAAAATATGTAGATTGAAGAACAAGCATTAGACAAATAATCACCACTGGATGCATAATTATGATACAGTTCTGCAAGTATTGGCTTGATCAATGTAGGAGGCAGAGGGTTCCTGATTTTCTTGTTTGATGATGCAGTTAGCACTGTTGCTTTCTCCTCTGTCTCTCGGGTCTCAATAAGGTTGCTCAACTCTTTGATGTCAACTTGCTGCCAGCAAAAGAACATACTTAATATTTAAAATGGGGGACATTTGCTTTAGCCTTAAACAGTAGGCCAGGTACATACATTAATATTTAGTTGAATTAATGAGAAACAAATGGTATAAATCTTGGGAATATATTTCAAATGTTAGGTGAAAAATAAAGAACAATGACCTTATCCTTAAAAATGAATATATCTACGAGTAACAAGAAGAAAGAAAATTTTAAATATACCGTAATCATATTCTTCCGAAGTGAGCAAAACATTGACTTGAGTTTGATGAATGTCTCAGCATCAAAAACCTTTTCGTGAACAAAAATAATCTGGAAGTCAACAAATAGTAAATTATGGTTAGCCGTCAGAAAATAATAGGACTCTCCACAATTTACAGCAGTATTTGAGCATAAGTTAATGACAAACTACCTGCTCAAAGAGACTACGAGCAACAGATAAAAGAAAACTTGATAAGTTTGATCCTGGGGGAGAATTTTGCCAGAAATTGTATGATGCAACTTTCAGCTTCAAAGCTAGCTCGACATAATCCTTGATAGTCTGTCTGCTTTGCCTGAACAAGAAAGAACGAGTTAGGTGCAATTAGCAAAATTAATCCTGCATTTTTATGATCATCATTATTGCACTTAATTTCCAAAATTTAGAAGTGACACAAGAAATACTGTTATTTTTCTTTGTAGTTCATAATCACCATGGCCACGATCAACTCAAACTTGACAGCAATATAACTAAGAGGTAGAAATCAATTGAAAGACATTTACAGGTTGTAGCATGCCATCATAGTTATGATAAGATATATTAAACAAATAAACCTCTAGACCATGGTAATGTCACAAAGAGAACAAATGAAGGAATGGAACCTCTACACCATAAATGGATGTACGAAAATGCACACAAGAGAATGAAGGAATTAGAAAACAACGATTTGCGAAAGAAACTGCTCTTACAGAATCTGGATGACAGTGCCGGTTCCCACAGGTTGAAGGAGTATATCAGGTTGTGGAAGCTCATACCCATCCATCTTCAAGTTCTGGTAGCCAATAAGCAGTACATGAAAAAAAGGTCTAACACATGGGTACTCGTAGAATATACGCACATCAGTTCACGCTATTTATACCTTGAGAGAAAAAGGGCCATGGCTCCACAAAGATGAATGCCACCAGAACCACAACTCAAGAACATAACTGATGACTTTTGCATCCACTGAAAGACAGAATAGTGAAGAAGAGATTATCCACAAAGCATCAAACAAAATGAATGCAGGAATTTATTTGATGATGAAGTCAAATTAACCTGCATCAACAGATCCCCAGGCATCAATTGTCCATAAAAGTTTTTGATGTGGTATAAAGTTTTGGGGAGGTCGAGCCGAGGAGGTCAAAGAGTATTTAATGGCAGACTCCAGCAAGTTACGAACATCACCTAAAGCCTGTCGTCAAAACAAGCAAATAAACCTCAGTTAGAACCAGAGATAAAGGCAAGCTTTCAGGCAAGATTTTACATGCAAATTGTTTAAGGATGAAATAACAAGAGAGAATTTCCAAGGATCACAGTAACCACTCAAAATATTCTACCACCAAATACCTCATTTAAGCATGATAGATCCACTTTGTCAAAGAATTAATTTTCATCTCGGAAAGTCAGAAGTGAGACAAAGTTTGGAGTTGTCTATATTACTGAACTAACAACGTCATCCTAAAAGGAATTGAATCAGGTAGATGGCGACTAAGGCTATATAATATGTGAGCCAATATGTATAACAGAATCCTATGTACCTCAGGCAAGCAATATATAGAATAGGTAGCAGACTGATAGGCATCAATTTCTTGTTTGTTTGCTTTTTTTGGTCACCTAGGAGAGTAACACAGTTGATGCCCTTTGTTGTAGGTAAAAACATTGTTTGTTTTATGCTAGATCGGGTAAAAACTAGTTCAACTGAACCACAACAGAAGATAGATCACACAAGCAGTCATACACAGGAGATAAAGTTACAAAACTTGAGCAAAAACGCTCAGTTTCATGAAATTAATACCATTGTCCTTACCAGCTGTGTATCTCTAGGATCAGTCAAAACAACCACTTGAAGCTTTTGAAGCAACTCCATGTCTAGGGAAAAACTGGTACAATCAACTATTGGAACTGTTTCATGCCAGGTTACAGTGCCAAAGTCACCACAAAAATTTTCATGTCGGAGCGCACAACAAGCTGAACTTTCCTCAAGAATAGTATGGTCATTTGGCCGAAACTTGCCCTCTAGTTTGCACTTTTCATGTTCAAATCTTTCTAAAAGCATCTGAGAGAAACAGATTCAGTGGATATCAGAATCAGATTACAGAAACACTGCTCACCAACTAATGAAGGCACATGACACAAACCTGGTGCATGTCCTGCAACTGTTGAACAACTAGGGCATCATCTTCATCACATATACTTGTAATATATGATGACATACAAATACCTGCAGACAGAAAAAGAAAATTTATGAAGATATATGTGAAACGAAAGTGCAGCAGCATATGGCATAGACCGTAGCCAAATGCAAACTGCAGTAGTTTAAAAAGCTCTCTCTCCCCCTCCCTCCCTCCCTCTCGGTATGTCCATCTGTCTTCTATCTATCTACCCTTCTCTGAGTGACCTTTTGCACATGAAAAATTGGTATGTTACATATCCTATCCCTTGGCCACTCTATTGCTCTCTGCACATTATCAGTTAAGTCAGCCTGCTTGCAATCTATATCTCAGCTTGAAAGCAGAACCCTCCCTCCTTCCACAAATAATGGCAATGTTGCATTTTTTTGGGTCTGCAATAATCCTATTCTATGACAGGTAAGAGACTTCATCCTACCTAGCAAAGATCAAAATTTAACATTCATTGCGAATGGCCCAAATCTGAAGTGCCTGAGACGTATAGATAAAACATATGGAAGCTTTCCAACTAATTGCCAACTCTACACAAGACAAAAAGCAAAAACACTACTCTACATTGTGTCTCCAAGCCTTACTGTTGCTAGCTATGGAAATCAGCTTATCATTTAGCTGGATAATCGCCAACTCTACACATGCACTAACAGAAAAAGAACTACTCAATATTGTAATCAAACATTATGTTACCGGAGCCACAGCGCTACTAGCTACGTCTTATATAGATATAACAAAAAATGCTGATAATTGTCCTACATAGCAGAAGTAGCATCATATTGATGACAAAGATCAAGTAGCCAAACAAAGGGATAAAAACACAGCATTATGTCAAATAAAAAGATCCAGATCACAAAGAAAAATAGTACCTTGAAGAGCAAGGAAGCGAAGCTCAGGATTGGTAGACGCAATTGCCGCCAAAGGAGAGTTATTCACTGTAAATAAAAATAATACATAGGTAACAACACTTGAGCTACATATAAGGAGGATAGGACAGGGAGCAGGACGAGAAAGAGGAGGAAAGACAACAGAAGAAAGATCAGAGACATGAAGTGATTGGAACACTGGGCTCAGAGTTACACAACCATACCTTGCTCGTACGGATTTGCCCTTGTTGGCCAAACTGACTCGCAAAGCTCTAAAAGCAGTTTCTGTTTATCATATAAGTCTGCAGAGGACGGTAAAATTGGATGACCGCCATGAGTCCAGAGCAAAGACGGCACTGCACTTTGATTAATAACCTCATCAAGCCCACTTCTTATCTGTACCAGAAAGTTGAATGATTACGTTTGCAGGAAAATAAAAATCTTATTATGGAAAATAATTGATCTTACCATGTGATCCTTAACAGATTTTATGAATTGCTCAACAGCTTCAGGAAAACAATCATGAAGTTTCAAGACATTCTTCATCAATGAACGCCAAGAGAAAAACAATTGTTCAGCCCCCAAGGAGGTAACAGCATTCCAAAATACCATGTGAGCTTCAATAAGATCTGTGTACAGCTTAACCAGCATATCATAAGATGTACAGTCAACAATCTTATTAAGGATTTGTTTCTCCAACTTTTTCAGAGCCTTCAAGATTGGTTTGAACTTCAATGCTTCAGTATTGTAAACATGCCCACTTTCAGTACTCCATTGCTCATAAGAAAGCCTTAGAAGGCCTACAGAGTTGACAGCCTTAGAGAGGAGCTCACAGGACAAGTTTGACGTGTCACATGGTGCTGTAAAGTCGACTAACTCAAGTGAAAGAAGAGGTTTGGTTTGCAAATTATAACCATGTACGGACACAAGCTGATTGCGGCAATCAAGAATACTCCTCCAAATGGGATGCTTCATTTCCTCTGTTAGCAAACGCAGAAAAGAACTGAAGAAATGATCCAATCCGCGCTGGTTAAATCTAAGTGACCCAAGTCGAAGAAGATAGAGCTTATAGTCTCTTTCAGTGGCTTGCTCAATTGACCAGTTGGAGGCAAACAATAGCATCTTCTTAGCTAATTTCACATCAAATTCAGACCTAGGAATCAACGAGCTTGAAGCATTTGGAAACATGAGTCCATGCAGAGTCTCCACATCCATCAAAGAAGTACTCTTGCTGGCAGAAGATAAGACATGGTGCAAAGAGCTCCTACTTCCGAATTCATACTGAGACACAAGGTATTCTAGGTACATGCAGTTCTGTTTGACAGAAGATTCCCTTGAATGCCATATGAAGTCCCACAAATTCAATGGCATTGGCCATCCACCAGGTAAAAACAGCAAATACTCCACTGGCCAATCGGATTCTACTACTGTGGTATCGGTTAAGAAAGCAAGTTTTCCATGACTGATAATATCCCATCCCACAGACTCACCAAAGGAAGATAGGTAAGTATGCTCCCAACTCATCTGCAGGCTCCAAGAAGGTCCATTGCCATTCATGAGAAGCTGCTGGAACAGCTGAACCCAGCGGCCAAGCTCAAGGTATGTAATTTGAACATCAAAGCGTCGCCCTTCTTTCGTAGCATATATATGAGCTTTGGCCATGCAATCCACCAACTTACCAAAGGCAATGCCAGAAGATACAAGAAATCTTTTCGCATCCTTCAGCTCAAACTCTTCGCGCATGTGGTCATTTCCCACATCAAACAACCAATAAGGCTGCATCACATAAATTTCCACTCCTCTATTTCGCATCGCTCGGGATATTTCACCAAAGCTTGGATTAACTGTGAGAAACATTCTGAAGTTAGGATGCGGATGGAGAACCACTGGGCCCCCATCAACAATCCCACACTCATTGACCGTTATGGAACCACTTGTCTCCACCAAAGAGTTGATCCTGTCCAGAACCTAGAGAAAAAATGATAAAGAAAATTAATAATGTAAGTCTAAAGTACACCAGACAACAATAGAGGGAGACTTAGAAATCAAGAGTTTGAATATATATCCAATACCGTAGGACTACAAAGATTTGCATTCTCCAGTACGATCCACTCCCCATTTTCTATTGCCTTGATGAGTAGTCCTGTAACCCATTCAAACTTCGCTGAAAAAGACGTCCCGTGCTGACCTTCTTGCAAATTTGAAATAGCCTTGACAAGTCTGTCAAGTTCTGTGTGTGACCAAGAGACATGTAAGCCGTTCGTTTCTACATCCCATTCAATCTCTTTAATGATCTCAATTAGCAAACCAAGAGAGCTAACAACTCTCTCCCAGTTCCCAAGATACACAGAGGAACTTAACAAGGAATAAGTGTCCGCATCAGACAAGAAAGAAAGCCATTTGGAAATTGTATCTTTTCTTTCCTTGATGAACTCCACTTTTGAAAACTCAAACTGCAAGCTGCAATATTCATTAAAATAGCGCTCCATTTGTGCAACCACCAACCTAAAATTGCGGAAGGCATTGTACTGCTCAAAGCATCCAAGTAACTCAGATATATCAGTAGCAGATGACAGGTTTAGTTCATTCAGCACATTGCCAGTGAGCGTGGCCAATAGCCTTACAGATGAAGTCTTGCCAGAAGATGGTGGACCAACCAAGATGCACAACCACTGGTTCTGTATGCAATGTGCGACAGCTTCCAAGGTGTGACGGATGCTAGGAATAATATTCAACTGGCCTATTGAAGCTTTGGATGACTGGAAAGTGTTCCTCTTAATAATACAGTTCCCAACAATCAAAGATTCACGATCTAGCTGCACCCTAGGATAGGGATTTATGAACGGCTTAACTGCGAAAACCTCTTCATAGAGTCGTAAAACTTCCCTGCGATCAGCTTCAGTACGCATCCTTTGAACATAAAGAATATTGAGAAAGCAATCCATTGCTGACTTATTGGGAGCACCTAAGCCAGAAATAATGCAATTTTAGGGGAAAAGAAATAGCATCACATGTTAAAAAGAAAAAAAAAAGTCAAGTTACAGTACAAGAAAAAGAATAATGGAGACCACACCTTTAATAATCTGGCATGAGCGAATCACGTCCCGCAAATTAAATTCCCAAGGAGAGCCATCCTGAGCAAACTTCCGATATAGCATAACTTCCTCATGCAATCTTTTATTGAATAATATGAGCTTTGATAGAACTGGTCTTGGGATTGAAGGGTAAAGTGAACCACTAATGGAAAGATAGTCATCTTCAACTAACTCATCTACATAGACCTGAATGAACAGCAATACCGTTTTATGCTTCTTAGGGAAAAAAAATCCACATATTTACGACATCAAAAGCTGCAATATCAAATGCCAAACATACCTTTGTAAAACGGTTCAGAAAGGATTTTGGAAGTCCTTTCCTGCCACCACCTTGAGAAAAAGGATTTTGACATGCAAAAAGTCTGAAAGATGATGGACACTTGAAAGTGAGGCCAAGCTCTGGGATGAAGACTTCAGCACGATGATCCAGGATAGCATTCAAACCCTGATAACAAAGTTTCATGAAATTTGCAACAAACAGGATATCAGAAAATGAGAAAAATAGAAGAAACAAAAATAGGTTCAATAAGGTTCAATGCTATGCCTCTAAGACCGATTGTGGAGCAAGATTAAGCTCATCCAGCAAAACCCAAGAACCCTCCTTCAAAGCCTGCAAAAGGGTAATTGAAAAAATGATTCTTTCAGGACCCCCCAAACAAACTAATCCTTGTCCACATAAAAGACAAAACAACACCGAATAATCAATTGATACCTGCAGCAAAATTCCATCAGACCACGCAAATTTCAAACCATCATTACTCTCAACAGGTAAATCCGAACCCAGCAAATCCATTAAGTCTGTCTGCAGCAAAGTGAAAAGTGAAGTTATTGTTGCCAGAAGCAGAAGTATAAAAGGATGGAAACAGTACCTTGCAGCAATAAATACTCATGAGGGAATGAGTTCAGAACACTGTCCAGCATAAACAGAAATGAAAAGAATCACTGACCTGCTCAGATAAATTTATGCGCACAACCTTATGCCCAGAGTATCTCCCCAATGCAATAACCAGGCTAGTTTTACCAACACCAGGACTGCCTTCCAACAAAACTGCAAAGCATACAAATTCATGAAGACATCCTGAAAACAAATCGAAGCATACTAATGTGATGGAATAAAAGGAATCAACCCTAGTCAACCCCCCAATACTTTGACGCCTAAGAAGCCTACCCAGGGAACAAAAACAGAAATGTATGATTCACTGTGCAAGACGTACCAGGCTTTGGAAGCTGCATCGCTCGCAATACCCGCAAAGCATTTCTCCTGGTGGTTGGTGCCAGAAATTCAAAACCTCCAGCCCCACAGTCTTCAAAACCTATAAATATAGCCCATAAGTTGTTGAGCAACTACACAATTATAAAGCCTTTGTCCCATAAATGTCAGTTATGCACGTCGTGCATTGCTATTTGAGCTAAACCCAGAAACAATATAGAAAGCCTTTTTAATTATTTGTGGGAAGCTAAAATCGAAGCAGTGTAATTGAATGGAGACCATATTTGAAGAAAATAACAACAGTCAGTTGCCAAATCATAACACCAACATTTAAAAAGAGAAAAAGAGTTCCGCATATAATTGAATAACAAAACTGATTCAGGCACATAAAATCACCTTTTCTAATAAAAAAGGGACTGATTCCAAAGATATCATCAGACTGCATAGCATCCTGAGAAGAAATATTGATAGCTCTTCCAGGATCACCCCACCCATAGTTTTCCATAATTGAAAGTTCATGCAGTTCATCACCCTTCAGCTGAAACAACAAACAGAAAACATGTTAAACAGCCAAAAGATGGGTGGTCATGCAAATGTAAATTATCCATATATGATAGTTAGCCTATTCAGAAAACAGCAGGATAATATAAACTACCAGTATGAATACAAATTAGATAGTATTTAATGTAACAACTTTTATACACTCCCATTATGTAAAAGAATCTCTTTGAGTTTTAGTTTTTGGAGATTCAAGGTTCAGATATCAAATACGACACAACGGATATCATATGAGGATGCTTGAAGCTTGGTAGGGAGCCTTGTACATCAAAATGATGCAAAAGTTATTTGCTGATTCATGCAACTCTTTTGTCATTAAAGAAGTTTGTCAATTCAGAGGTAGTCTTTATGTTTTCATGGAAACATAAAGAAAAACTGCAGGAAATACTCAACATGAATGAACACATTAACCTGTGAAAGAGCATGTGGAAAAATAGTAAATAATAAGTGACTCGCAAGAGACTACAGGCACTCCAAAGTCAGCAACTGCCTGACCACATGCTATCCCACCCATCATAACTGTAGGTAGAACATGGATTTCCTTTCCATGCATATATTTTCTTTGCTCAGTAAGACGACAAAAGGAACAGAAGTTTTCAAAATGGCAAGGTTAAGGAGCGCTAGACTTCATAATAAAAATGGTCATCACTTCTTACGATGCTAGAAATCAAGCAGTTCCAAAAGTGAAGAGGACATATGCAACAAATATGCAACACCTTTGCAGCAATAACTAACAAGGCAAAAGATGTATTCGAAACAGCAAAAACATACCTTTAGTTGCCTTAAAAGGAAAGACAGACATTTTTCTCTTAGAATTCCAGCATCCCTCCGCGAAACGCCTGTCCCTAAGTTTCACACACATGTAATATAAGAAACCAAACTTTTGATTGGGAAATTAACAAAATGAGAACGTTAGAACATCAAGCTATACCAATGAACAAAGAAAAAGACTGAATAAGGCCAACGAAGAATATTTGCAGTTAAAGAGTTTCTGGCACATTGACAGAACTTTAATCCGTTCAAAACAGTATGTATTACATTCCAACTACAAACACCTGAATTCATGATTGCTTGATATTGATGGTTCAGAAATAGGAGAAATCTCATTATTTTGTCTCATTATATAACATTTCAGTCTCACTCAGCAACGCCTCCAACATATTTGAAGGACAAGTCTGCTAGCAATTTCTTAAATCAGATTTTCTTGGCACAACATTTATGCATAAGCAGAAACGGCTTAACATTCTTCAGGTTAGTTCCTATACACTTAATTTGAAGAAGAAACTCAGTTCCTTCTTTATGATATTCTGTAAGACCATACTAATGAACAAAAATAAACAAATAAAAAGCCTAAACCATATGTCTTATCCTTAAATCAAGAACATAACTTATAGTTGAGAAATACAAAGCCAACCAAATAAAGGTTACATAGAGCATTACCTAGACTTAAACCATCAAGTAAAACGAGGAAAAGCCCATGAAGGAATGCATAATCTGGTCCCAGACTTCCCTTCGTCGCATTAAAAAACTCAACCCAAGATAGAAGATCTCTGACAGTAAGCATCCTTCCAGTTTGAAGCTGGTTGAACCACTGTGTTAAGCAAAGAAAGACAACTTGAAGTTACATATCACTCGGAAACCATAAACAAGCAATTGTCAGCATTCCACATTTGCCAAAAAGAAAATCCAATATCCCATATCTCTGATTGGTTAAAATGTTTAATAAGTGTTGAATTATCGTAATGCAACACTCTTAGATGACATCCAAAGAACAAATACATTATAATAAACAAAAAACCAAAGCAGGAAGAACAAATTAAGACAGAACTCACATCCCAGAAGTTTGACATAGCATCAACAATGTATAAGAACTCCTGATTGGACAATCTGCCGACCAGAAAACAGGGTGAAGGAAACATCAAGTTTGTAAAAGAAGAACTATATTTCTTTGCATCACCTAAATGGATATCTCTCTCAAGTACACATACCTTTCAGAAGCTATATCTCTAAGTTCACGTAGATCACTGACAGCTGGAACCCAAATTTCTGTAAACCTGTTGCGAAGGGCTGGAGATAATTCCTTCTTTCCAAAATCACCACCAGGATTCATCGTTGCAAGCACCAAAAATTGCTGATGAGCATCAACAGTTTCCACAGTAGAGCCCCCCTTCTCAGCCAGAGACTACACAGGCAACAAAAGAAAGACAGGCAAAATCTCAAACATAGGGACAGTGCTGAATGCAATTACAAGAATGGGAATGGCTTGACTCAATTACCCCAAACAACAATTATAGAGCATTAGAAGCATAAAGCACTATCAAAACTAGGACTTCAGCAATCCTGTAGAGCCTTAATCAGGAAAAGTGATCAAATACTACAAAACCATGATGCAAAATCACAAATCATAAATGGACTGATGGCATCGACATATTAACATAAGAACATGGAGTTTTAAACTTTGGAAAAATCGAACCAAAAACTAACTCAGTACAGATGTAGTCCCTATTCTAGCTGTCGTTTGATTCCCACGTAGATTAGTTTGAGAACAGCACCTTAAGTTTTCATCTTACATTAACTTAAACCCCCTTGCTAAAAAGCCATTACTGGTTCCCTAATGATAACAAGCCGCACATTTTATTGTTAACTCAGCACTCAAGAACCCATGAAAAAAAAACAGCAAAAACAGCTGACACATTATATTGTTACTAGGCATCACAGAAAGCAATAAACTTAAAACAAAGCATCAGACAATGAGCAGATGGCCTTCTTTTTGCCTAAAGTTCTTTAATACAATGTACTGCACAGTAAGATACCCACCAATCTTCTCTCAGGCTCTAGAACACTGTTCAACCTTTCAAGAACGCTATCATCAGCCAAAGAAATTTCATCAATGAGAAATATATCACCATGCTCCATTGCCTGCACGAGAGGACCATCTTGCCATACAAATATTGTCTGCCACTTCTGATGCAGCTGAGTGAGAATCAAATTCATCCGCTCAAAATTATCAAGATCTTGAGCGGTCACATCACCACATGAAACTCGACCTTCTCTATAGCTACTTGCTATGGAAGTTAGATGACGAAGAGTTGCAGCAGCCTGTCCAATATCATGAGAAATATCCTGCATCCACGAAATGAATGATACAACGTATTTACTTTCAAGGGATCATAAAAATTCACACCATATAACCTATTATGATCACCAGTTTTTTACCGAGTCCTCAGAGAAGCAAGTATAAGCTTTCGACAACTTCAATTCCTCGATTGTAGTCTTGTACTCTGACATAAGTCTGGATCTCTCCCGAACAGGGTAGAACCCCTGCACAAAAGTCACAAGGCATATTTTTTTAGGTATAACTTCGTAATTGGATAGAACAATCAAAAATAGAAGGGCAGTTGCAACAGAAAACAGATTAAAGAACTAACCCCGAGGAAATCGGATGTTTCAGTGTACTGATGACAATTCAAAATACGCAATGTCCGACCCAATTTGCTACTAAGTAACTGACAGACAGTAGTCTTTCCACCGCCAGTCTCACCAACAAGGAGGACAGGTTCATGTAACTCGTAGCAATGCTTGATAAGAAAATACAATCTCCTCATACTTTCGGTCAATATGACACTGGAAGGAAGCATAGCATTAGTCATGAGAAAAACCATTTCGAAAGCTCACTGCTCAAAGAAATACTTTGATGATAACATACTTTCCAAAACTCTGCAAGTCCTTTCCAGCCAATGAACGCCCATTGCCCGATTCCTGCACAAATTAGGAAGAAAGATTAAAACAACAAAGAGAAACAAAGACTGAACCTTAAACAGAATATAATAAAGAAAAACCAAACAGTTGAGGATGAAGCAATTCCCCAGACCATCCAGTAGTTGAAAACCAGTGATCTTTCAAGCAACATAAATCAGGCAAAGTTGCAGATGTTAAAAAATATATAAAAGTTTACAACTTACCATGTTAAATGTCACTTGCACTACCACAAGATTACATTTCAAAACACACATGCCTTCAATACTATACTACTACCATCTAGCAGATAACCAGTTTTTTCACATTATCAGGTCTTATTTTTTCTTAGAAATACATGTGCAGGCATCATCATCATACAAAAACTGCATCAGTGAGATCATGCAGTGCATAAAGGTACCTGATACAACTTATCCTTGACAATCTTCACTCGAAGATGCTTTTCCAGAACTTCTTGAACAACAAGCTTCTCTCTTTCATCTCGTAGCCTGTCCGCCAAGAGATAATAACCATGTTCTGCCATAACTTCTTTGGAATCACCAAATTTCTTCAAGCGAGAAGCCCAACGAAACAAGTCACGCGGAGTAATAAATCCATGTTTTCCAGCAAACACTTTGCTGCTCTGCCTGTGCAACTGCAAGTCCTTCATAATTTCAACCATCAACCTAGCACGGCTACCAGGGATTTCGCATCTCTTCTCTATTATCGTACTCAATTCATCATCTGGGATTTCATCGACATGAACCTCCACAAAACGGTTGCGAAAGGCACGAGAAAGCATTTTACGACCACCATACAAAGTAGGTGGATTTTGAGTGGCAAAGAGCATAAAATTTGGATGTGCCCTTACGGTTTCCCTTAGCTCAGGTACAAACAGCTCTCTATTGTCATCTAACAACCTGTTCAGAGCTTCCAATACATCGGATGGAGCAAGATTCAGTTCATCCAAAACAATCCAGTAACCATTCCGAACAGCCTTAACCAATACACCTTCTTGAAATACTAGCTTCCCTTGAGCATCAGATACATAAGAACCCAAATATTCCTGCAGATCAGTATGTTCATGGTTGTTTATCCGTACAAACTCATGGCCAGTTCTTGCTGCAAGATACTGCACAAGACTGGTTTTGCCGCTAGAAGTTGGCCCTTGCAAGAGAACTGGATATCTCTTGATAAAAACAGCACGTGCTAAATTCTCAAGTTGCTGCTCAACACTGCTCGTCAGCACATACTTCTGCAAGAAATCATACGACTTGAAGTCCTCCGCGACTCTTAGGTATGCATGAAAATGTACAGATGGAGGTTTAGATCCCCCTAGCAACTTCTCAATGATCATTTTATTCATAATCTTAGCACTGGGTCTGTCCAACAAGGTGAGAAAAAACATACAAAACCCATCATAAATTGCTTTCTGAAATCCAAATTTTCCTTTAGCCTCCCTAATATATTCCAGAGCACGGTATAAAGATCTCAAACTATATTGTGGCTTCTGATTAGCCCCATCTTGCAGTTTTTCCTCAGAATTCTTTTTGGCTGTTTCGTAAAAATCAGTTATTTTCTTATCCAGTTCACTGTTAGACTGGCTTTCTTCCATAAATTTGTTAATGAACAATTTCAAATCTTCCTTATCCAATACATCATCAACAAAGTATTCTGTAAATCTACTCCTCAGGGAATATGGCAAATCCCGCTTTCCAGCATCATTTGCAGGATTCATACAGCCAAATATTCGGAAACTAGGATGTCTAGGTAGATGACTAACATCCCCTCTTTCAGCTAAGCAAAGCGAGCCATGTTCTCCCTCTAGAACACCTATAATTCTCTGCAAGGTCTCAGGAGGAGCTAAATTCACCTCATCTAGCAAAATCCACTCACCATTTCTCAATGCAGTTACAAAGGCTCCTTCCACAAATGAAAACATCATCCCAGATGAAGCCTCAACTTGGGTATAGGCAGATTCCACTTTCATTGAAAAACCCTCCCAAGCTTCTTCATCCAACAGTTTTTTTCGCTTCTTCTCACTACTAGATCTGCCCATCTTTGCTTTCCTTTGGGCATCAATACATTTCTTAAATCCAACTAATAATGCTTTCCAATTCCTTCCAGTCAACTGCCTTTGCAAGTAGGTTAATATTGCTGCATTTTTCTGGATGTTGTTGGCATATGAAACGCATAAGTAAATAAGACATGCAAGTTGAAGAGAACAAAGAGTTAAACAATTGCCCAAACTAATAGTACCTCCTTGGAAAAACTTTTGGTGAATAGACTCTCAAACTCTCTATATAAAGGAACACATATAGATTGCGGATCCATAGGCTTAAACCCACCCAGTAAATCAGCAACATCACTCTGCTGACTCAAGTTCTGGAAAAGAAGGAATAGATTTTATCAGATATTTGCAAAGGCACATCATCACCATAAGAAGCAGCTCCCTTGCTGCTGAAGAAAAGAGAGATTTTTATACAAACCAAAACAGTTAGCTTCTGCCCAAGCATCATAGCCAGATTCTGTACAAGAGTAGTCTTCCCTGTGCCAGTTTCACCAACCAATAAAACAGGCTCATTGTACTTAACAGAGCAAGCTATCCTCTCAAGAACATGTAGAGAACTCCGCATCTTTACGAGATTCTCTTGGCCACTCAACTAAAAGAATAAAGTGAAAGAATCCATAAGAAAATGCACAATGAATTAAACCAAATTAAGAAAAACTAAGATGACTTCCCCCACCTGGTTGCCAGAGCAATCAAGAGTGATCCGTCCAATTTTTAGTTCTGCACCCAAAACCTGCAATTGTTCCACAAGTAAGAAAACAGTAGCAGCATAACCATGCTAACCAAAACATCTAAATCAACAGACACCTGAATAATGGGTTTGGAAGGATTTGCTGCATCAACACCTGAAATTGCCCACATTCTGGCAATTTCTTTTGCCGCACTAACTCTATTATCAGCTGAAATGGAGGAGGCTCCAAATATGTCTACAGCCTGGGAACAGAAGCCAACAGCTTAATGTGAACAAAGAGACAGTAATGAGGATATTAATAACCTTTAGACCCAACAAAAAAGTATTTGTCCAACAAGAAATATAAATTAAGAAGTAATTGAAAGATAGTACACAGAGTATAAAGCTAGACCTCTTGATAGATGTAAGCCCGCTGATACGTTGTCAACACATCCCCTGTAGGCCTAAAAGCTGATCCCACAATTCGTTTGCACCATTTAAGGAGATCCCTGCCATTAGAATCAACAGAAAAAGCTGCAGTCAAACAAAGCTGGGGGATGTGACCTGTAAAATTTGCATCAAGGACAATACACTACCTTAATGAGAAACGGCCAACGGGGTCAAATGAAGCAAGATCTCCAGATTGAAATCCGCCTAAACGGTGTGGCGAAGATGCGTTAACTTGTCGTAAAGTTTCTGTAACAAGATACTTCTAGGTAAGTAAATCAACGTTGCAGTGGCAGTTATTCACAACCGGTCTGTGTATCATACCAATGAGTTTTCCAGCAAAAGGCTCTAAACTTGGATATAATGTCTTAATTATGTTTGCCAAGTCATCTTTGCTAGGTGGCCCAATCATCACTCTTCTCCAAAGACTGCTAAGTAAATTTCCACCTGAAAAACCAAAGGAAAAATTATCTTTAGTTAAGCAAAACAATGCAAATTCTGTGCATGTAGCTGAACAAACAAAAGAACACAAACAAGTTACAAAAATGTTGCCACAGATTTATCATTAGATATTACAAACCTTCTATATGGCGTGACAAATCATTCTTGGGAGTTGTGATGGTGGAAAATAGTCGAAAGCTTTCGGGAACCCTTATTTCCTGAAATATGCAGATCTTTCATGGTCAGTACAAACTAACTTGAAGTATGTGGCATGGCAAATCGGATCACCAAGCAAAACAAGTGCAAAAATTTAAAAAACGGAGTGGCAAACAAAAGTTGGGTAAAAGCTAGCATTTTGTTGTCCATCAGTCAGCCAGCAGATGTGCTGCCGAAGGCTACCATGCCTCAGCCACTCGGACAGGCAGGACTGAGCAATAAAAATTCAGCAAATAGAAGTGATAACATGAAAAGCAAATTTTACAAATGATTATATGATGATAAGATGCCAAGGAAACAGTAAAACAAACTGCAGAATGTTTTGCGAAATTGGAAGTCAATAAGGAGAGGGAAACTAAAGGAGATGTGAGGAAAAGGACAGTGAGGGAAAATTTAACTTCATCTTGTTTCCATTAGTTCTGGAGCGGAATGAAAGTTAACATTATGTTTCATTAAAAGAGGGAAGTGTAAAAGGAAAATAAAAATAGAACGCGTAAAATTATTTTCTTCGCCTTCATTCCTTTCCCTTGCCTCTCCTCATAACTAGAACCCACAATTCAATTGGGTTAATTAGATTATCTCCATTTCATTCCCTCCAAACACAAACATTATCCTAAACAAGGTCATTTTGTAATTCTGCTCCCTTACCATATGCAAAGAGTGCATGCAACCCATCCATGCAGGGAGAGATCATAGAGTAAAAGATTATCCAAAAGTAATTTAGCATAAAAGGCACTCTGCACAAGAAAAACAATGAGAAACAAATAATTACCTCTCCGTGACTAGTTACGAAGGAGCTTGCTCCTTCCAGTAAAGGCCATAAGATAGATTGCACATCTGATGGAGCCTTGTTGATGTCCTCAAACACAACCCAATATCCATTCACTACAGCCTACAAAGACAGAGATCACTTCAAAATATCTGAGAAGTGTATATTCACAATCAAATACAGATTGAAACAATTTTAAGAACTTAAAAACAAACCTGGACAAGTGACCCGGGTTGCCACCTAAATTCGCCAGGTTGTTCAGTACAAACATAACCCCCAATCAGTGTTTTTCCATCAATTTGATCATCCATATGAATATACAGAACTACAGGAGAAGCAGGGAGAAGTGAGTGGCAAGACATAATAACAGAAGATCCAAGTGACAACTCAAGGCATTGACTTCTAGAGCAAAGACTAACAAAAGAAGAGAATCACTAAGCACGAGAAGACATGGTCCAACAATTATTGTAGTAAAACGTTCATCCAGCATTTATAAGGTACCCAAATTCAAAACTCTACCACATACAACTCCAACATAGCTTCACCACAAAATATTCAAAGTCAGGCTATACGGACACCTGTGGTCCACCTTAGAAACTATATGCCATGTAGTATTTTCTTCTGCAACTATTATGCATTGATGTTGTGCATCAGTTCCCAATAGTACATGCCACTTAAAAAATGGCCTTTCCATACAGGTCCCATGTAACCAAAGAAATTTAAAAACCCATTTCTACTTTCTACACATGATATCTTGTCTACTTCAAGATAATTTGACATTCTAATATGCTACTTTCCACGTTTTCGCATCGCAGCACATGCATGGAAGCACTTCCATGATCTCATCTTAGGTTCGGGAAACACACATTCTTTAAGTTCACTTTTTGCATCTTAGGGAAGTTCAGTGACACCACAAGAGGACAATTATTTAGCTGGTGTTCAAATGTCAAAATTAAGACATCTCTGTCAAGCTAAGAATACCTTGGTTCCCAGCATCCCGAGCCAACTTGCTAATAAGAGCAGTTTTTCCAGCCCCAGCTGGACCATAAAGAAGAACTGGCCACTTTTGACTTACTGCCAAAAGCACCATCTCAAAACTTCTTTTCACTGCAGATGTAATGACATATGGATTGCCAGCTGAATCACCATCCCTGAATCACAAAGAAACAATATTAGAATATCCATTTTAGACTGAAAAGATGATAAAAACAGTCTGGTTTCAGACCACATGGAACCAACGCAACATTTCCCATAGATTAATATCATCAAACTCTTTTAGCAAACAAAACAAAACAAAATATTAATGAAGTGAACAATAACATCTCAAAAAAAAGAATCAGTACCACATCATTAGCTTTCTACTCTTGAAAGGTGGCTCAGTTTGATGAAATTGTGGCATGATCTGAGAACTGAAGCCAAGATCATTTTGACAATTTTGTTGACTGAAATCAATGTCTCCATTGATGTAACACAACTTCTTACATTCAGGTGCTTCTAGAAATAAGCCGGCCTTCTCGACCGCTACATCTTGGCAGAACTCCTCCCAGCTGGAAACAATCAAACAGCAACCATTTATACAAGTCCGAAAGCTACCAAGATACTAAAAAGAATTATCGAATGTAACTCAAAAAAAACCAACCGCAATAAACATGAAGCTGCTTCCTCATCTCCAACACCCAAATTCCCAGTCGCTTTGTCATTCATGTTCAAAATTGTAGATAGTATTCGAATCCCACACCATCTTATGTCTGTAATTGCATGGCCCAGATCAACATTCAAAGACTTCAGCACAACGTCCAAAAAACAAGACCAGTCCCAGTGTTTTGCAAAGAGCTCAGGTTCCAGAAGGAGGAGTCGGCAAGATATTCGCACAGCACATAGGTATTGAGTTGCATCCTAACAAACCAAAAAAAACAAAAAATTAATAGCAGTAAAGGCAAAAGTTTGGAGACTTCTGGCACATAGAAAATCTACAGAAACGTCTATTACCTAAAGACAACCAATGTTAGGACATTCATTATCAAGAATTGATAATCCAGATTTTGCTGCTTTTGTGTTTTTATCCTAATCAACAAATGATAGCACATTGATTATCCAAAATTGACTCAATTTCCTAAAGAAAAGACATTATCTTGGGCCTGCAACAACCTTAACTCAATAAAAACTTTTGCTATCTATAGACTGCAAATGGTGCTAGGTATGCTCCCGAAAGTTCAAAGAGAGAAGAAAAGCAAAGTTTTCATTTACATTTAACTCTATTGTGCAATTACACCCTGGGCTTATTAAATAATAGAAAAGTTATTAACTCAAGGAAAAAAACGGTAGGCATATCATAAACTAAAGTTCCAAACTTTGCAAGGGATGACAACATCAGAAGCTAACTGATTGAGATGACAACCAATTGTTCTTTGCAGGATTCAGGTATTGATACTCATAAAAGGAGCATGCATGATTTCATGCATAGAAGGACAGAGAGGCTATTAAAACTGTGCTTAAAAGAAATGGATGACAATATTTCCTATTACATATTAAATTGCCAACAACTAAGAAAGATATGGTAAATACCTCATACAGCTCAGCCCTGACAGCATTATCTTTCCTCAACATTCGTGCAAACGGAGGTGGGGCAAATTTGAAATAAGATGATACAGACCTGCATCCAAGTTACAATGCATGCACTTTGGATATAAGATACCAAGGAAAACTAATTCGAGTGTGATTTAAATTTCAATTATTTAGTGACTACCAAATCCATGATAATTCTTTAGCAAGTAATATAGTAAGCCAATTAAAATGTCTGGAAGCACAATCATACATAAGACTCTCCCAATTAATTCAGTAGTATCAGAAATATTTCCAATCACGTTCATTCATATGTGGAGACACCAAATTTGGGAATGGATTCTCAAAATATTTAAAGGCAAACCTTTGGGTGTTAGGGGTATGAAGACTCAGTGGAAATGCTTTGGGTAAGAGAAATTGTGACAACCAAGAGGCAGGTTTCAAGCATTGCAGTAGCATTTTCTGTACATTTTCCACACAAGACATGTGTGTTTGGTTAGTTCTATATCTTTCCCTTGATTTTCTTTCTATTTGCGATGAATCTTTTACTTAATTTTAGTATGATCCTCTATCTACATCAGTGTTCCAAAATAATTTCTGCATGGACCATAGTAGACAACACTTGCACAAATTCACTCAAAACACAATGCGGTTAAGAATTAAAAACAAATTTCTGTCATCAGTTTACCCCAATAGATTAGGAGCCAAGTCAAGAGCACGACAAAAGGCCAGGCAAGCTAGCTCGTTCAGCAACAAACCCCTCCCACATCGTTCATAATGCTCAATAACAAAGACTAGTCCATCCTCAACATAGCGCCCTGGTTCTAGCACCAGGGTATCCTCTAGGTCAGAACGTAGATTACAGTGGCGGAGCAATGCCACTGCACGATCCACTATCCTCCGAGCAAGAGGTCGAAAGCACCCAATTAGAGGAATTGTATAATCGGGGTGTACAAACAGCTCCGGCAACAAGCTCAATACGTCTTCTTCAGTCACCATATGCCCCTACAAAGACCATCGCAAAGAATAAGTCCAACAAAAAAAACAGCTGCAAAACCATGGGATTCCATCGTTTTAGTTCAAATGTTGAAGAGAGTGATTATATTCTTTGTTAGTTTCTTCTCCCCACACCCTATCACATCAAGCTCCACCTCATTCTTGGCCCAAAACCAGCCAAGAAATACCTTCTTGAAAATAGAAAGAAAAAAAAAGACCCTAACCAAACAATTTCAATTCAAAATTTTAAAATATCAAGACTTGCCTTCTTCGCAACATCATCAAACTTCTTAACACCTGCAAGCGCCGGACAACGAGCAAGAAACCTCTCCACCGCCGATTGGAGACTGAAACTTCCGTCCATTGACATCTCTGGCGAATACCTACCTATATATATAAAAACCACGAAACTATACCAGCAAAAAAAAACAGTGAGGTGGTTAAATTATAAAAATCCTTAGTTTATAAGCCAGTTCTCAAAAAAAAAAACCAACGACCAGTAAAGGATATACAATCCGGCGACGATCAAAATTTTAGGAAAGCAAACTTCCAGTTTTAAACGAAAAACCTAACGCCTCAATTTCCTGAGCAGTTTCTACAAAACTTTTTGGTCTTGTGGGTGTTGGGGTCTGTCTGGGCAGAAGAAGGGTTTATGGTGTTTTTGAAGAGAGTTGAGCCTTTTACTGCTTCCTCTCTGTTTCTTGCTTTTGCCTTTTGCGTTTAGGGTTTTAAAGGGTTTTAACGGTAAATGGTTTTATACTATATGTCTCGGTGAGGTAAGTCGGTGGCTGTGAGCGTGGTTAGGTGGCATTTTGGTCTTTTTCGTTCCATAATTTCCTTTTTAACGAAAAAAAATGAAAATTCTGCGTTTCACGAAAACAAGACACGTCAGATAATATCAAAGAGTTCGGCCCACTTGTACAAAAAGAATTATCTGTCGGATCCAGCGGCATGGCCCATGGGCTTGCACAAGAAAGAATTGTTTGTTGGATCATTCTTCGAAATGGGCCGTCGGCTTTGTTCACTATCTATTCCTTATAACTTGCACGAAGACTACCATAGCCCAAAAACTCATCTTTAGAACTCGCGGATTATGGACCTAGACTCGGGTATGCTTTTTTTTTTTTTGGTTTTTTACAGTTTATAAAAATAATATTACTACGAATGATAGCCAGAATTGCAATTTTTACTCTACTATGTTTTTTCAATAATCGTCAGGCTCTTTCGCCTTTTTTTATACCAAAAGGGGAAAAAAAACAAAATTGGCACTTGAAACAAGTCTCCATCTTTTTAGTATAAACGAATATTAAAACTGTCACTAATATTCTTTTTTTTGTACTATCAACTAACATTTAATTAAATAAATTTATCCTTTTACAGCACAACTAGAATGGGCCCACAAAAAATTAAGGCCACAGCCACTAGCATCACACATCCTTTCACAGACAGGCCTAAAGAATAAGCTACAACTATTAACTTTCAGAGCACATGATTTTGGGCACTGAAACAACAAAAATAAGGGAACACCCTGTAATGTAATCCAACATTCAACACTATCTATCTATCACCAATAAAATAATGATTGGGAACTAATGTGATGTACAAATCTAATGGAGAAGAAGATGCATATGCACAGATTCTGCAGCAACTGGCACCGCCTGACATAATGTAGCACGAGAGATAGCAAGAACATATAATCATGTGAAATCTCAGTCTGAGCGCTGCAGCAGGAACGAAAACCCCGAATTTTCTCGGATCAAAGGTGGAGGGTCAATATCAGGAGCTTCAATTTCTTGCATTGACTTTGAGATATCATCCAGCGTGAAAGGTATGCTGCAGCAAAAAAAATATATGTTTAGAAAGCTGCATAAGCTATTTAACCAAAATTCATGCTACAATGCAATTTTTCCGAGTTTTGTTACCTCGAGTCATCGTCCAACAAGAAAGAACTGCTGACAGCATTGTTTGAATCTTCAGACATCATGACTCTCATAGTTGAAATCACCTGCAATTGGTAAAACCCAATGAGTCAATTTTTGGTTCATTTATTTCTGCAGCTGATGGAAAGCGCAGGACACAAAGTAAAAACTTGAGAGAGGGGAAGGAAATGATGATTGAATCCATTTGGGTGTGTAACATTTTGGTGTTAGGTGAACAAGAATAGAGAAGACAGTCAGGAGACCTGAGTTCCAAGGGAAATATCCTATCGCTAATAGGTAAATCAAAGGGATCATGGAGTCCATATTTTCACTAGGAATGCTGGCGTTGTCATTAGAGGAGGAACAAATGTCAAAAGAGTGTTCATAGAACTCTGAGATTCAAACATACAGTTTTCCTCACCTACGAGCTTGGGGTTGCAAAGGGTAAGGCTAAAATATGTCAAGCATAAGGAGTCAATTGACTTACATCTGAAGATACGGTGTGTGTACCATACTTGTCATCCCAGTACATAGTGCTGATCCTGTATAGTTGTTGCACACTAAGAACCTGAAAGAAGAAGTATACAAAAGGTGAGTGAGAGAGAGAGAGAGAGAGAGAGAGAGAAAACATATGGAATTTTATAGCCGTACAGTCACTCACCGGACAAAGATCATTCGTTATTTCTTTTAAGGTCTTTTTGGGTTTTTGATGTATAACCTGTAGCCGAAAAATTAAAAAACACAGAAAAATAATAAGCAAAATTTCCTGTGATTTTGATGAAAATATGAATGTGGCTACAACTAAATAAAACCAACCAGGAAGCCAACAGCTTGTCTGATATGCCTCAGTTCATCCCATGCTGAACCTGCAAACTGAATAGAGAGTGGATCATAAGCTTGATATTGCAAAAGACGGGAAAACAAAAATAACCTAATACTAAATTCATAGTACCTCTTCTGTCGCATCATGGCACCACTGTTCCAACTCAGCCAACCCAGCCTTAACATACTCGCCATTGCTGAATGAGCAACATTCACGCCGCAACAAGAGGCTGCAAAATTGTAATTTTAGTATAAAAGCCATGCTAGCGGAGAAAAAGATGTACAGGGACTTTAATTATTAGGGAATTAATTACCTGTTAAATAGCTGAACATTAATGAATGAGAATATTTGAGTAAACACCTTCTGCACTAAGAATGGGGGTACCTGTACAGATAAAAACAAAGCCATTAATGTGACTTGCAGAAGGAAAAGAACCTATTTCTCTTTAAAATTTGAAATTTCCACTAACATAGTTGGCCCGCATTATCTTCAAGCAATTATTTAGAGTTGTCACTATGCTTTGCCAGTGAGCAATTAGCGCTTGTTGAGCAACTGCATTGGCTTGTGAACGTCCCTTCACTAAACCAGCCCGTGATGTCCGTGGTGCCTGCATCAAAAATGTTAAAAACATGATTGGGGGATGTATTTCAAGATGCCACATCAGATGAGAACATATGTGTGCGCACAATCCCAACAAACATAAACAACCTAAAAGAGTAAGACCAATAACATCCACAATTACCTGGATACACAAGCCAAGCAAAGGGGAAATATCCTTTTTCAAGTTGTCTCTTATCATTCCATATATCTTCTCAAGGAAGGCTGTCAATTGTTGTTTGAAGAGTAAAGCTGGATATTTAGCTTCTACTTGTCGCAACTCATCCAGTCCACCAAGCATCCGGCCACTGAGAAATGAGAAACCAGCACTTTGAGGGGAACCACGGCGACCCTAAAACATTAGCCAAGAAAAATAACTAAGGCACAGGAAGACATGACAGACAATGTACAGACATTGAGCTTTAGATTTAGGCGATAGAGAGGGATGAAAGTTTTTCTCACTTGGGAAATCCTCCCGAACAAAGAAGTTGAAGTGGTTCTCCGCCGTTGTGGAGTTAAGCTTGCAGCTCCAGTTGCTTTTAGGGTGCGTTGTAATAGCAAGAGCAGAGTGGATGAATTTGATAACCAATATGACAATACGTCATTGTTATCTTGGACCTAGATGATGCCAAAGTTTCAAATACATACACCGGAACTTATATAATGTTAAAAGTCTCCAAAAGGAAATGGTAACTCTTTAAGCTCCAACTTTTCAATATATTAAATGAAATCTGTAAATGCAAACAAGGGCATACGTGTAACTACCTCTATTGCTGAACCTATTGTTTGAATGATACGGTCAAAAATACTTGTCCTGTCAACCTCAAATGACCTCCACTGAAGAAGACATTTGTATATCAGACAAGCAGCCACAGGCCTACCCTCGGTGAATCCTAAATCTTGTGAAATGCATTTAATCAGCAGTTCTTGGTTCTCCTGAAAAGAGAGGATAGACAGAAAAATTACAACTATGTAAAGAACAAAAGTCTGTGATATAATTAAATGTAACATAAAAACACACAGCATTTATACTTCAGTGATAGTGATGAGAAAAGGCTACCAACCTGTTGCTTTTCATTAAGAGATTTTTGGGGCCTGTCCTCATTCTCAACTTCCCGTAAATTAGACAAAGCAAAAGTATAATCCTGATACATTCAGAAATATGATGAAACAGAATTATTGATGTCAGGTGTTTCCATTCGTCGGAATCTAGCAGTAGCAGGTATAATAACACTTACAGGTGTTTTCTTCATTTCTCCATTTAGAACATTCCCATTTTCCGGTGTCCTCTGCAATTAATTTGGAGAGAATGCTCAATATCCATTTCCAAGACAAAAGTATACATCCAAATGCAAGGAAACGCAGAATTTGTACCTGGACAATCATTGTTTTTGGTCTTGCTGTTAAAGCTCTCCCAGTTGGTGATATTGCAAGTGCTTGTTGGCGCAGTACTTGATTCTCTGATTCTAAATTAGAGACTTTGTCTTCTAGTCTGCAAGAAGAGGAGGGAGTTGTGATACCCATCTATCAGGACATTACAATAACACTATCTCCCTTTCCTTCGCAGAAGGCTTCACAAGAAGATGTGTGACAAACCTCTGTACTGAATCTTGAAGCTGATCCATTTTTTTGTCTGCATCTTCAAGCTTCTTGGCAAGGTGCCCATTTTCCGCCTGAGCAACAGAACAAGCTTCTTTTGCCTCTTCTGCTGTCTGTGTTTGTGAAATCAACAAAGCCTGAAACATGAAATATGCATTAGAAGTATTCACACAGAATCCTCAACCTCAGTTTGTCAATACAAATTGCTAAGTGAAATCCCAATAAAAACACTATACCACACCAGGAACTGATTAATTTACTCATGGCCCTTATCTAAAAAGTCATGTTTGCAGAGTAAGTATATTAAGTTCCTGTTTGAGCCAAATAAGCGTACGCATGCAATTGATCCTGTTTGTTGAGAACAGCGAAAGTAGGAATAAAAACATGAAAAGAGTAAAAAATAAATCTAAACCCCAGCAGCCGCTAGGATAGCCAACTACTTCAACATCATTGACATCAATAAGAAGATGATTATAAGTTATAACGACTAAAATACAAAATCCATCAGCTGTCAGTGGATGCTTCTGTATACATAGCAGCATCGCATGGTGCTATTTCAGAGAAAAAGATAAGAATCTGCAAACAGAACAGCATCTGTAGAAGTCAAGAGACATACCCTCAACTTTTCAACTTCAGCTGTCAAGGAATTGATTTTCTCTGTATCTTCAACCATAATAGGGGTTTCCTTGACAACTGGAGGGGCCTCTTCAATGGCTTTACGGGCTGCCTCTCGTTCTTTAGCGACCATTGCATTAGCTTTTTCTACCTGCAAGTGCATCACCTGCAGCACATCCTGCAACTTGGCAATTTCTTGAGCTTTTGCCTCCTCAAGATCAGTCTGTCAAGAGTGAAAACAATTATGCATCCCAGACATCAAACAAATTGAAAAAGAAAAATAGTTGCCTAAAGAGATTAATAAACCGATATGACATTGTTATTACCCTTAATCTCTTTTCAAGTTGTAAACGCCATGTGAGCTCTTCCACCCGCTTTTCAAGTTTATCCTTTGCCTCTTTAAGAGCCCCGGTCTCTCTGGCAGCCTACATAATTTGGAAGAGAAATTAGCACCAGTCATTCTACACATAATTGCATTTAAATTACAAGTCTCAACAGACCATTTTGAGCTTTCTGAGTTCTCTTCTAGCAATTCTGCACCTCCAACCACACTGAGAAACTATTATTGCCTTCTGAAGACGATTGTAATAAGAATGAGCTTGGTGGCAGCGCCATTGGGCCTGCATGTCATAAGTGAATCAATAATGCAATTTTTCCAACTTCACAACATTTTTTTTCCCCGAAAATCAAAAAATGAGTTTCCACTTAGAGTATCGGAGGATTCCATAAATCAATATCAAGCTAAAAATACCCGTTATAACTACTGAAAAATTGAGTGCAAACACCGATAGTACCTGGATAATAATGGCAGCTTTGGTTTGCTTCCTCAACCTGAATTCATTGCGTGCAATCATTGCTCTAAAGCCTGTCTGTAGTGTGATTGCAGATGACTTCAATGTCAAATAGGATTTCCTGGCAACATAGAGTCGGAAATTCTTTTGGATCATCAAAGCTGCAGCTTCCCGCCTCAATTGCTCATACTGTTTCCGGGCCATATTTCCTGGACAAAAAATGGGATCATGAGATAATGCAGGGGAATCAACCAATTAAGGTTCTTATGATTGGAATGAACTGAAACTAATTTGATCAAACACAATGATTCCGACAAATATGGACAGAGCCATGTAACCAGCTTTCTCAACGTTTTGAGATTCCAACATGTTGCACGGATACAACTTCAAGTAAACTATGTGATTACAGACTTGTTCAATATCATACAACAACACTTCATACAGCTTCAACCAAGTAGGGTAAGCATTTTCAAATTTGGCAGAGACTAACAAATCACCTCGCAGATATGATTGCAAACTGATAGCAGCTTTGCGTAATGAAACAAACTGCTTGCGAGTTATGTAAGTACGAATTTGCCGTTGAATGGTTCTGGCTGCATTTCCAAGGACCTCTGCTCTCCGAGCATCGAGCTCAGCCATCTGGCCTGCTCTTAAGAATACCTTTGTCTTGCCCATCTGCCAGGTAATAAACATAAATGTCATAATGCATGTCAAAACTCCAAAGGTCTGGGAATGAAATTCTGGGAACTTCATAAGAGTCTGATGATTAAAGAACTATTTCTTTCTGTATGGTTCATGTTCCATAGCAGACACCTATCTAAAACAACAAAGGAATAGCAAGGACAAAAAGAAAGGTGAAAGCAGACAAAAAAAGCAAATACTGCATAACCATATTTCCTAGTATACAAGTTGCTAGTAAGAAATAAAATGTTCAGAATACTTCATCTAACAACCCCTCAAGTTTCATGCATTTTATTTGATGAGTCACAAAGGTGTGCTATTGGAAAAATAATAATAAACCACTGGATAGTATTTGTTAGGCAACAACATTCAAGTTTTCGACAAGCACATTACAACTCATTCATTCATTTCCATTAATTCTACAAGGTGTAACATTGCAACAAGTTGTCAGATCAAGGACTCGGTGCTTATAAAAGCACCTAGCAGCAATCCCTTATTAACAAAAAAAGATGAAGAGTTAACTAGACCTCTTCTAAACAAGCATTGGTTTTCCACTTGACATGAATAACAAAGTCAAAAAAAAGATAAACCAAGTAAACAAGACAGAAGTACTATAAAAACAGTAAGTAAAACAACCTGAAAAGTAACAGAAAGGGACGACAAATGAGAACCCTAACTACCTGATATCCTTTCAGTCCCTTCTTATCCAGAAGCATTTGGCATGCAACCTTATCATCATAGCTGCGACAAAAATAAAAGTCACAGAGCTCCTATTAATCAATAAAGTAAAATAATGACATTGCATAATTCACTCAATATCTGTATCTATCATATGTGAAGACCTCATAAAACTAGTGACACTTACTTTCCTTCCAAAACTTCAGTAGCAAGTAAACCAAAACGATTAAGAAACTCATAAAAGGTTCTCCTGGTGGGATATCCAGCGCAACTAATCCTAATAGCTTCAAGAACTCCCTGAATCACAAGATGTTAAAAACATCGACAGTAAAGTCAATAAAACCAGAATTCGCTGCAAAACAACTGCTTTCAGAAAGTGAAGAGATTAAATGGATTCTTTAAGCATAATATACTCACACCACAGCGCAATTGTTGGATGACATTGAAATTCTCAAAAATGGCAGGTTTGAGGACATTATTTGGCTTCACACACCGTATGTAGTGAGGTTCTGTTGCACTCAAGGTCTCCATCAGAGACTGCAGTTGTAGCTGAGAATTGGAATATCTTGATTAGTAACATTATAATGGCAGCTTATAAGGCTTTTTAAGAATTTGACAATCTATGAGCAACCTGTCTGCCACTGATTGCAACAGAAAAGGTTAATTAGTAGAGCCGTCAAAAGTCTAAAAGGTAGATGGTAAGAGGAATTTAAGTTCTGATTAGGATATCTAATATGTGAATGCATTCATGTACAAATCCTAACCAAACATATTAGGACTTATCAAGTATGAGAGTGTTTATGTATAAAAAAGGTATCCGAAAAACACAGTATGCCAAAATCATAAACCAATCGGAGTATCAGAAAGAACAACTTCAGGAAGAATCAGAGAATACTGACTTTGAACTGGACAAGTAACTCTATAAATCTGTAACATGTTAAGTTTATTAGTACCGTAATCCATGAAATATAGGAAGACATGATAGCTATTACCGGTACTCTACCTCTTGTCAATCCATTTTCAGATTAAGATGGAAGTTCTTAAGCTCCCAAAGAATGGTGAGAGAAAAATGCAGCCATAGTGCAGCAGCAGTGTCATAAAACAAATCCAGAATGCAAAATTAAGATAATCATTCATGTCTGTCAATACCATTATAAAGACCCATAGAATTCTTGTATGACAGTTGTTTTTTCTTTTCTTTTTAAATTGCATTGGTACAAATATATACTAGAAATCATGTTGGTTCAGTTGGTTGAGTGAACAAGACCGGTCAGTATAAGTATATATCATTAGTCAAGAGCTGAACTAACAATAGCACTACTGATTAAACTAAGAGAAGCTGAAAAAAGAAATAATAAGCACAAATCACCTTAAAGCGTGAACCAATCGAAGAAAACTTGGACGATTTTGATGTTTCTTCTGGAAGCGGCGGGAATAGGCTAGCCACAAAGGCACAACTTGAGGCAGTCAGCAGAGCTTGATGTTCAGCCACCACATAATCTTTGTTTTTGTCCAAAAATTGATTGGCTTGATAGTTTACCTTCAAAGTAGGAAAATTACCCAGAATTTTACCAAAATTTCCATTAGCATTCCTAAGAACAAAAGGAAACCACTTATAACATCTAAACATAATATTTTACCTCCCCTGCATAATGTAATATGGTAAAATCTGTTCGGGAGAGTTTTGGTTTGATAAAACGTTTATTTGTCTTGAACGTCTGGTACAACTTTTGTGCAAATGTTTCATGTGTAGACTTGGGAAACATGCTGCGTAAGTGATAAGAGAAAGCATGAGTTAAATTATAATCCATAAGGGGGAGCAAAACAACAAGAATATAATATATCAACTGTAATTGATAACATTCATAATTTCCATAAAAAGGCAGTAACTGCATACCAGGCTTCATCTAACAGGGCAATGATTCCTCCAGGTTTCTGAAAACAACAGATTACCAGTACATATCATATCTTTAGGAAAAATTCGAACAAACTAAGCATGAATCTGCACTCAATTATACTATCTCCACAATAATCCACCCAGCAAAACATTGCTCTTGAATCATTCTATAAGTCAACCAGTAATTAAATATTTTGTCAAAACCAGTGAAGATAACTGCATGGAAGCTTTTTATAAAAAGAATGTGTGACAAGAAAGAACCTTCTCAATAAGATCCAGAACATCCTGGTTATCAACAAACTCAATGTAGCTCCAGTTTATCTCTTCTTTGGTATACTCTTCTTGCTCCATTTTAAACACATGCTGGACATAGCAACAAGAGAAGAATAAGCTAAATCAGCATTAAATCACCCCAAAGTCAATGGTAAAACTAATAGATTAAGAAAGCTAACCTGATTGAAATGTTGCTGTAGTTTTTCATTTGTGAAATTGATGCAGAACTGTTCAAAGCTGGTATTTGAGAACACATGAACCAGAAGCAAGTCATGTTAATGCTACCAGGTGAATCACTTTAATCTCTTCGTTTTCATTTTAATTAAAGAAAGGAATATGCGATGTTTAAGGACCTACATATGGATATAAGCAAATGCAATATCTGGGCAGGAAAAAAATTTCCATAAAGCAGATTTTTTTTCCAAACATGGATCGTATTATTTTTATAAATCAACATCACGTTGTAGAATGAGCACGTGATGATAGTTTAATCGTAGTAGGTGTTACATCATCTACCACAAACAATATAAAAAGAGAAAATGTTTAGACCTGTTCTATTCAAATAAGCAAACATATTCCATGAATAACCAATAGTCATAGTAGAGATGACATGGATCCAGGGCATATGTGTAAATATTTCTGTTACTTGTCAGCTACTATAAAAGAATCAAACACATAATTGACCAAACGTTAAAACCAGCTTGTCAACTAATGACTTGCCTATTGCACTTGAAGCTTTCAAATCCGTAGATATCAAGAACTCCAATTATTGACTTCGAGTTTGGATCCTGTCCAATGGATACATTAATCTTTTCCACAAGCCTGGCATATGAAGTAGAAGATATTAACAAAAAATAGGAAAACAATTAAATCCAAGTATTGGCAGAAAGGAGAAAGAGCAATGGTTCAGTGAGTCTCATACCAGTCAAACAAGCGAGAGTATATGGTCTTGGCTAAAGCATCCCTGCTAGCAATTGCATTTTCAGGGTCAAGAGTCCTTGTGATGATTTCTTCCGGGGTAACCATTACACGCTTAATGAGGGCATCTTCCAAGTTCTTCACATCACACCTATCAGTAAATTATGTAAGTAGAGTGGTGACTACATAACAACTAATATGTCAACATGGAAAGTGATCCATACCTAAGAAGTTCGGCAGTCATACCAAGGTGGAACCTGGACTTCTCATCCTTGATTTCAGAGGAATCAATCTCCTGCCCTTTAGCAAAATTAACATTTCCAAGGTGAAGAATTGCAGCCACAACTCTAAAAATTGCCTCCTGAAAAACATTGCATGCACTTGATTCTGTTCAGACCACACAAAACAAAGAGATAATAGTGGCAACCTGTTGAAACAACAAAAGATACTTACCTGTTCTTCATCACCAATTCCAACCACATCCATGGCACGTCTAGTGGCAAGGTACTCATGAGCATCATTTACCCCATCTAGCTCATAACAGTTTGATTGATTCAAATAATGGAAAGATTTTGGGCTTCCTAGTTTGTATTTCTCAATATCCTGCAGAAAATCAAAAACTTAACAAAGCAGCATCTATGAAGATAAACAACCATCTGTATGCTTCCTGTATTTGGCAACTTGTATAAGTCAAAAAGTAGCACAAAGACAAGGGATGAAAGATGCAACTTGCCTCGGGTGGTGCAGCACAAAGAAGATAAAAGCAATGGTAGTTTCTCTCAGGATCAGATATTTGGCAAACACGAGACCTTTCAAGCAGATAAGTTCTAATAGCTGCCCCAGAGATTCTCCCGTTGTTGTCAAATTGGATCTCCACAAATTTACCAAATCGACTACATTTCCAAACCATTATGAACATAATGAAGAGAGTGTAGTGAGAATGCTGTAACTGATATATTTACAAAATTTCTTTAATAAAGAATTCTATAATTGGGTAACTAGCCGACATATTGACAAAATTCCTTCAGTAAAGCCATTAAACTGGTACGCACCTAGAATTGTTGTTTCTAACCGTTTTGGCATTACCAAATGCTTCAAGAACTGGGTTAGACTGCAAATAATCAGCCATAAGAAAAGTAATTAACATACACGAAATACTATTCTTTTCATGATATGAAAGCAAAAGTTACAGAAAGAAACTAACTTAGAAAAGTGAGACTTATGGTGATCAACCATCTTACCTCCAAAACTTGCTGTTCAACAGTTCTTCCTTCTACACCCGACCGTCCTCCCAAGTAGGCAAGATATCTCATGAGCATCTTTGTAGTCTCAGTTTTACCAGCACCACTTTCCCCGCTAACCAGAATTGAGTTGCTTTTTCCTTCATTAATCATAGCCCTATTCTCTCATCCCAAACACAATCAGTAAGAAAATCCCAAGATGTGATCACAAAACATAACAGTACAAAAAGAGGCAAATGGAAGATCACCTGTATGCAGCATCACCAACTGCAAAAACATGAGGACTTAGCTCTCCAAAAGTAGCTCCTTTATATTGTCCCATCATGTGAGTGTCATAAAGATGAGGCAATCTTTGAAATGGATTAACTGCTATTAGAATATTGCCCGTGTACGTCTGTAGAGGTTAAAGACAAAAGAAACATCAGGTGAATATATCCTCTTACACCTTCGCGTCAGAAAAATGGAAAGATGAGGATAATATGACTGACATAGATTTCATTAAGTTCATATCTAGTGGCCAGGTTTTGCAAAACTCCAGGTTCATGTAAATACGGAAGCTTCGTCATGTCATCCACGCCTCCAGGGGGAGCCTCGGTGTCCTTTGGGAACACTATCGATGTATTTGTGACAACCTGTCACAGGCATTCATATGATTAGAGCCACAAGGCCATTTCTTCATTCACGAGTACAATGAAAAGAAAGCGGACAAGAGGCAGGGCACGTCACATATAAGATATTTATGGTCATCTTAGAAAACAACCAGAAGCCATATCTCTGCTACCCCTTGACAGCATTGGTTCACCACCAGTATATGAAGAAGCATCGAGTACCAAGTGGTTGCGCATAATCCAAAATGGAATGCATATTTAGGTGTAGTAATGAGAGAGTCAAAAATGGTTGATTTGATTTTGGTATGAATAGCCAAGAAGAAAATTTCAAGATTTATTCTGGCTACTGACCAATGACTAAGGATACGGCAAGACCTAACTCATCAAGTGACCTTTGCTACTCATATGCAACAAACTTATAGATTATTGCCCCATCTGCAGGCATTGTTTTTCGGTACATGCTATTTGCATTAACTAAAGAACTATGGTAGTCTGCAAGTTCACAAACTAAAAATGGCAAATGCATGAAAACGACGAATTCATATTACTGAAACCCAACAATGAGAAGCCGCTTGGCATGGCGAGTTGCATGTCTTTTACGTGTAAACCTCTACATAATCGTATTTGTTGAAGAGTAAACTTCTTATTAAACTGACCAGCACGCCAGCACGATCATCACCAAACAAGCTTTCTGGACACTTGGAAAATCATTTAAAATCTTTGGATAGAAAGACAAATGTTTCCAACTATTTCCACGAAAGAACTTTATCCTAATATGAGAACAACTAAGCATCATTACTGCAAAAAGAATGCTTCCTAATAATTACCTAGTTCTTGTGGGAGCAAAAGCTTGAAGCAATTAATCACATAACGGTGAGCTCTACAAACCTCATTAGGAAAAGAATAATACAAGCAAAAGGAAAGGAGCACTTACATTCTTTCCATTTGTTGTGTTGACATGAACCTCATTACCATTTATTCGCGTAACTTCACCATCTATCCATGCTAAAACAGGATCTTCAACCCACACATGCGAACCAACAATTACATTGCCTGGTGCTGCCTGTAAATATTATATTGTTCAAGTAACAGGAAGAAGGAAAAAGAGTAAACGGGAAAACAACAACACCCATCGAAAGCATATGATAGAAGCACTGAAACTTAATCCTACCAACAAAGAGTTAAAACTAGGTATTCGTAACAATCATGTTCCAAGGGATGACAATGAAGGAACCAAGGTTTCAGGCCATCTCTGCTTGGCTATTTTGTATAACTTGAAGACTCTCTGAATACATATCAAAGCAAAGATATGGCAAGAAAAACTTTTTCCTGTAAGAAGCTGATTAGATTCATCAAGGATCCTTATCCCACATTTTTCATGTTTCTGCATGAGGTTGAGTTCTGCTATCCATTCAACCATGTTGGTCTATTCCAATAAAAAAAACACCAAATTCACAAATGATGAATTTCATAACCTGATGAGCAAAAAATGACAGCCATTGAATTGAACCCACAGGCTGATCTGCGCATGCTTCACGGCAAAAAAACACTTTCAAATTGATGTGCAATCAAGGAGGGAGAAAAGAGGTTGCAACACATGCATTGAAACGTAAATAAAGCCTAGACCTTTGGCTATGGATCATTTCCGCACAAAAACACCTCACCTTATCTCTCGCTTCTAAGCACACTATGTCCCTTCCATAAGCGTGCATAAAACACTACAGGCTACAAACATTCGTCTTATCCCGACTACCTTCTAAAACTCATGGTTTTCTAATCTAAGAAACCTAATGTTAACTGAGAGTTCGCACACTAAATTTTCAACTTGGAATACCCAGAACTATCTATCAAAAAAATGTTAAAAGAAAAAAAAAACTGCTCCTTAATTTGAAGTAAGCAAGCGGTAAACACAAATTCAACTAGAATTCAAAATTCAAAATTCAAAAAGAGCATAACAAACCCAGCGAGATATCCTCCAAGAGGTAAAGAAAAACACCATTCATGACACAATAGCCAGCCGAAGAAAACAAGAACAACTACTTGCAGCTACAACAACAAACGTAACCATGTTGCTGATATCACAAGAACATGTTTTTGCTGTGGAATTACCATTTCATAACACAGAAAAGCAGATCCTTGGTTATGATCCCGTTAAAGACATCCAACGAAAACCCCTCCTCACAAAAACCACAAACCAACCACCCAATCCTCCCTCTCTAGCTGAAATTTTTCAAACGTTGTAAGCAAAACCAAACGAAACCCACTTAGTATATTTCTCGCTCTAGAATAAAGTCCGGTTCTTTTTGAATTTTGATTCTGTGTGTGTGTCGACCTCTTACACATATACCCGCTTCCCCTATATATGTGTCTGTCTATCTCTCTCTACAGATGTTGTGGGTTTTTTTAAAGCTTTTTTCTTTTCTTCTGTTTTCTTTCTTCCTTGCCCCTCTCTCTCTCTCTTCCCTGATCTTCTCTCTAAATTTTTTGAAGTTTTATTTTTGGTGGGATGGTGGTATTGGCTAGCTGAATCTATGTGGGGACGACAAGGCAAAAGACACAGTTTAGTTCTCTTGTCAACGCCTCCTGTGTGTGTTATAGTGTTTATCGTCTACATATATATCATGGGTTAGCCATGATTGGCCAGTTAAGCTTGATTAAGTAAGAGGTTTAATTGCCTCCATTTTGAATTTTAGATACGTTTTTTGGCTTAACTACGGATACGCCCCTTGGCAGTAATAATAATTCCTGGCTGAATCTACTTGTACTACATTTGGTGCGAATGTTTTTTTTCGACTCATGCGGAGAGGATATAGGAGGGAAGATGTGTAGTGTTAGGTATGTTTCTAATTTCTTTCAAAAAAAAATTGTAAATCACTGTGGTAATATTACTTAATTTCCAGTCAAAAAACTGGACTCATCCTGACATGAAAAGGGTATCAAAATTCCAATAGGAAAAAAAAAAAAAAGACGTGATGTTTCATATGGTAAGTATGTTCTTTTCCTATGGCTGAAAAATAATTATATGTTATTTTAGGTAATGACAAGATTATACGGTATAATCTAATGTGATGTGTTTTGATAAAAAAAAAAAAATCTAATGTGTTGTGTAATAGTGGGAGGGCTACCTCTAATTATGGGTCCAATAGCATTGTTCGAATACATGTTAGTCGGCCATGTATATTTTACAATCAAACACCGACGATGGTTAATTTAGTTGGTTGATGTTCAAACAGCAATTCTATTAAGTTAAGAGTTCGAATCATCTCACTAGGTATTCAATAAGTGTTGTACGAAAAGGTGATGATGTATCTCTGCCAAATAAAATCAATTAAAAATCTTACATCATAGCCAAATAAAATCAATTAAGAATCCTTCAGAACCCCACACCTTAAAAAAATAGTTTTTTTAATCTCTTTTCATTTTTTTTTCACTTATGAACAAAATCGTTACTGAAACGTTTCTCTCCTTTCTCAACCTTCTAATTCCCTCGCATATAACCGTCAGAAATAAGAAAATAAATTTGTGTTATTAGTTTTCAAAATAATAGGCGCATTGCTGTTTTAGGTAGACAATTTTGGCAGCGGGAATTCAATAATTCAGTCGGTATTGTTTTGGTAAGTGCCATTTGAATAAAATCATCATGGCAAACACAACCTCATCTCACATGGATGACTTACCTATTCGAGAGATACCATGTAGTAGGTATTATATCTGATATGGAAATGCAACCCCAAAGATCATCGTTCTTTGCTTCTTGGTTGGCGTCTTGGCGAGTCGGTGTGCATCTTTGTGCCTTCATTTTGTTTTCAAAAAATTGAAAGGAAAAACCAAGACAATTTCACACACAATGTAATTCACGGTAATGCTATGTTTAGTGTTGCTTTCAAGAGTCATCCTGGTTTTTACAAACTTCGACAAGAGACGCCACTCCACGTTGTCCATTTTGCAAGTTAGGATAATATAAATAATGATTAACGTAAGACTATTATTGTTTTAATTGATACCATAATAGTACCATTACCAAAAATGTAAAAAATGTTCCTGTAATTGGACAAAATGATGGGTTATCGTGTCCCACACGTGAGAACCAGATTGCCCAAGTTCCTAAACAAGACGTTATACCCAAGGAATTGACTAAAATACCCCCACTGGTAACACTGGAACTTGGATCATCAAATCCACCGTTGTGGGCCGCAGCTCAGATAAAGAAGAAGAGTAAGTAAATACGGTCCAGTAGCGAATGGAAGCTAAACCTGGGCTCCATATTTGTCTTCCATATGCATGCTTCTTGTATTGAGTCGAGCCGTATTTATTCAGTTTAAATTTGCAATTGTCAATGGATAACAGTTTTTATTTGTTTTATCAATATATTTGATCAGTGATATACATCGTCTATAAAAAATGATCATGCTAGGTTACAACAAGCAAGCGAGCAGTGCATGATTTTCTCCCAAATTTTAAATTTGGATATGGTGATGAACAGTGCTTTGTCTTTAACTTCCCTAAATGCAAGTCCTTATGCCCTCTCCTCTTCAATTTAGTCAGAGCTTTTGAAGAATTCTACCTATTATCTCTTTTGTTGTAAATAAATTATGGTGAATGTCATTATTATTATACAGTAAAACTCATTTTTACCGTACCTGAATTTATCCCCGGTAAATATTTTACCCCTCAACCTAACATCCAATTGGATTCATCCCTTTGGCCATTTACTCATCATAATTCTTTTTGTCCTAATCTTAATACCATCTTCCTTTACCTAATATCCTTTTGATTTTATCTTATTAGATTAATCATTCTCTTTTGTTTTTATCCTCCCATTTTCACCTATAAATACCCCCTTCATTTCCATACACACTCACACCTTCAATCTCCATAAACTCACTCTCTCCAAATTTTCATACACATCTTTTCTCTCCTCCCTCCATCATTAATATAATTATTCTTCATTTTGTTATTATTAAAGTTTTATTATTTCCTACAAAGTTGTATTATTCCATCAAATAGTGAAAATCTCCCCCAATTTTACAACACGTTATCAGCACGAGTCTCTACCTTATCAAGGTAATTATTTCTAAACCTTTTCTTATTACTATTTTAATTATTTATATTATACATATATAGTATTTATATAGCTGAAAGATTTATCGAGTAAGCATACATATATATTACATATTATTATTCTACTAATATAGCTGAAAGATTTATCGAGTAAGCATATATACTATATAATTTCTATTATTATTTCTCTTGATATTTGTTTTATATTTTGTTATTATTTCTTTACTGTTATAGTGGCAAATCTTGCAAAGCTTGAGTTTGAGGCCCTAGATATTTTCGGAAGAAATTATCTATCATGGAGACTAGATGCAGAAATGCATTTAGATGCTCAGGGCCTGGGAGATACCATAAAATCTCCTCAAGATAAGGGAAAAGCCGTATCTACTCAAGATAAAGAAGGGACTAGTCAAGAAAAGGCAAAAGATGTATCTAGTCAAGATAAGGCAAAAGCCATGATCTTTCTCCGTCATCATCTTCATGATAGTCTAAAGACGGAGTATCTTACTGTCAAAGATCCTGCAGATCTTTGGAAGAATTTGAAAGAAAGGTATGATCACCTGAAGATGGTCATACTCCCAAAAGCTCGTTACGAGTGGATGCACCTAAGGCTGCAAGATTTTAAATCTGTGCATGAATATAATTCAGCTGTGTTTCGAATCAGCTCTCAGTTAAAACTGTGTGGAGAAGATATTACTGATGCTGATATGTTGGAAAAAACATTCTCTACTTTCCATGCATCAAATGTGCTCCTGCAGCAGCAATATCGTGAAAAGGGTTTCACAAAATATTCTGATTTAATTTCTTGCCTCCTGGTAGCTGAACAAAATAACGAGCTATTGATGAAAAATCATGAGTCTCGTCCCACTGCTTCTACTCCATTCCCAGAAGCGAATGCAGCAGTACATGATAATTCTGGTCGTGGCCGTGGAAAAGGTCGTGGCCGGGGACGTGGACGTGGACGTGGAAGGAACAATTTTAATCACCGTGACCGCAATATTTATAACCACGGCAAGGCTAAAGGAAAACAGGCTAATGATGCCAAATATAATGATAAGAAAAATCACGAGACAGTCTGCTATCGATGTGGCATGACAGGTCATTGGTCACGGACATGCCGTACAGCGAAGCACTTGGTAGAACTTTACCAATCATCTTTGAAAGGAAAAAATAAAGTTGCTGAAACAAATTTTGTCCAAGATGATGACCAAGATGCTGCCTTCCAGTCCGACTCATATTTTGATATCGATAATTTTCTTGCTGATCCAGAAGAAGCAAGCAAGAAAATAAAGCAAGAATAATCTTGTTGTCTATTTTCATGTATTTTATATTTATGTTCTTATCTGTTGTTTATTTTTATTAATGTTCTTAATGTTCTTTTAATTTGTAATAAATTTCAGTTCAATATTACTTTCTTATGTATGTTTTATTTTCTTTTATGAAGATATGGACATTCAACTATTTGGTTCCAAGAACAATGACTCAGATATCTGTCTAGCAGACAGTGCAACCACTCATTCTGTATTTAATAAACGGAAATATTTCTTTACTTTGAAATTTGAAAAGGCATATGTTAGTACAATCTCTGGTAGTACAAAAATAATTGAAGGCTCCGGAAGAGCTCAAATTCTACTACCAAAGGGAACAAAAATAATCATTGAAAATGCTTTGTTCTCTTCAAAGTCTCAAAGAAATTTATTGAGTTTTAAGGATATCCGTTTAAATGGATATCATATTGAGACAATGAATGAAAGAGATGCTGAATATCTCTATATTACAAAAGTTACCACTACAGGTAACAAACAAGTTGTGGAAAAATTACCTGTATTATCTTCTGGATTGTATTACACAAATATTCGAGTCATTGAAAATTATTATACCCAGCCAGAAGCTGGCACCAGCCTGAAGCTGACTAATGATTTAAAAATTTGGCATGATCGGTTGGGCCATCCTGGATCAATAATGATGCGTCGAATTATTGAAAATTCATTTGGTCATCCATTGAAAAACCAGAAGATTTTTCAATCTAATGAATTTACATGTGCTGCTTGTTCACAAGGAAAATTAATTATCCGGCCTTCATATGATAAAGTTGGTTCTGAATCACCAGCATTTTTGGAAAGAATTCAGGGAGATATTTGTGGACCTATACATCCACCGTGTGGACCATTTAGATATTTTATGGTTTTAATTGATGCATCAACTAGATGGTCCCATGTGTGCCTGTTGTCCTCACGCAATTTGGCGTTTGCGCGCTTATTATCACAATTGATCAAATTGCGGGCACACTTCCCTGATCATGCAATTAAGACTATACGTCTTGATAATGCTGCTGAATTCACCTCTAAGGCGTTTAATGACTATTGTATGTCAATTGGAATTGTGGTTGAACATCCTGTAGCTCATGTTCATACCCAAAACGGTCTAGCAGAATCGTTGATTAAACGCCTTCAGTTGATTGCGAGGCCATTATTGATGAGATGCAAACTCCCCGTTACTGCTTGGGGACATGCTATTTTGCATGCAGCAGCACTTGTGCGCATCAGGCCAACAAGCTATCATAAGCTCTCCCCCATTCAATTGGTTCATGGTCACGAACCTAATATCTCCCATCTTCGGACCTTTGGTTGTGCAGTATATGTGCCAATTGCTCCACCACAGCGAACTAAAATGGGTCCTCAAAGAAGATTGGGAATATATGTTGGATATGAATCTCCATCAATTATAAAATATTTAGAACCAACAACTGGAGATTTATTTACAGCAAGATTTGTTGACTGTCATTTTGATGAAAATGTTTATCCAACATTAGGGGAAGTAAATAAGCAGCTGGATAAAGAAATTAAATGGAATGCTATATCATTATCAAGCCTTGATCCTCGAACAAATCAGTGTGAACTTGAAGTTCAAAAGATAATTCATTTGCAAAATATAGCAAATCAATTGCCAGACGCTTTTACTGATATCAATAGAGTGACCAAATCTCATGTACCAGCTGCAAATGCTCCTGCTAGAATTGATGTCTCCGAAGGACAAATAAAGATTGCAAATGAATCTAAAGCACGCCAGAAGCGTGGCAGACCACTCGGTTCCAAAGATAAAAATCCTCGACAGAGAAAAGGAGCAAAGATACAAGATGGCCCCAACGAGGTAATTAAACCTCCTGCAGAGGTTCAAATTAATAATCCTCTAGAAGAGGATCCTGACATAAATTGTAATGTTCCAGAAGTAACACAGGTACCTGAAATAAGTCAAAATGATGAGATCTCAATCAGCTATATTATGTCAGGAACAAGATGGAACCGATGTGAAATAACCGTCGACGAAATTTTTGCATATAATGTAGCGCTAAATATTATGGAAGGAAATGAGGATCATGAGCCTAAATCAATTGATGAATGCCGGCAAAGAAATGATTGGCCAAAATGGAGAGACACAATTAAGGCTGAGTTAGACTCGCTCATGAAGCGAGAAGTTTTTGGGCCTGTAGTCCCAACACTTGATGGTGTAAAACCGGTCGGTTACAAATGGGTATTTGTGCGAAAAAAAATGAGAAAAATGAAATAGTGAGATATAAAGCACGGCTTGTCGCACAAGGTTTCACCCAACGACCTGGTATTGATTATGAGGAGACATACTCCCCTGTGGTGGATGCAACAATTTTTCGGTATCTAATTAGTCTGGCAGTACATGAAAATTTAGAAATGCGTCTAATGGATGTTGTTACAGCCTATCTCTATGGACCTATAAGCCATGATATATACATGAGAGTCCCTGAAGGACTCAAGTTGCCCGAAGCAACTAATTCCCGGGATATATACTCAATTAAATTGAAAAGATCTTTATATGGCTTGAAGCAGTCTGGACGTATGTGGTATAATCGTCTCAGTGAATACTTGGTAAAAGAAGGTTTCAAAAATGATTCCATATGTCCATGTGTTTTTATTAAAAGGTTCATACATGAATATGTCATCATTGCTGTCTATGTTGATGATTTAAATATTATTGGAACCCCTGGAGAAGTTTCCAAAGCCGTGCATTGTTTAAAGAAAGAATTTGAAATGAAAGACCTTGGAAAGACAAAACTCTGTCTAGGTCTTCAAATTGCACATTTAGAAAATGGGATCTTTGTCCATCAGACACATTATACCGAGAAGGTTTTGAAAAGATTTTATATGGACAAAGCGCATCCAACAAGTACCCCGATGGTTGTGAGGTCGCTTGATCAAAAGAAAGATATTTTTAGACCTCGAGAAGATAATGAAGAAATTCTTGGTCCGGAAGTACCATATCTCAGCGCGATTGGAGCTTTAATGTATCTTGCTACTAATACAAGACCTGATATATCTTTTGCTGTTAGTTTACTAGCAAGATATAGTTCTGCCCCCACTCGCAGACATTGGAATGGGATAAAACAAATTTTTCGATATCTTCGGGGTACAATGGATATGGGATTATTTTATTCATCCGGGTCCAAACCCGATCTAATTGGTTATGCAGATGCAGGTTATTTGTCTGATCCACATAAGGCTCGGTCACAAACAGGCTACCTGTTTACTTATGGAGGAACTGCTATATCGTGGCGATCCACAAAGCAAAGTATTGTTGCCACCTCTTCAAATAATGCAGAAATTGTAGCCATACATGAAGCTAGTCGAGAGTGTGTTTGGCTAAGATCAATGACACAACATATTCGAGATTCTTGTGGATTGGATAGTGGGAAAGATGTTCCAACAATCATTTATGAAGATAATGCTGCCTGCATTGCCCAATTGAAGGAAGGATACATCAAAGGCGACCGGACAAAGCACATATCACCAAAATTCTTTTTCACTCATGATCTCCAGAAGAATGGTGATATTTGTGTTCAACAGATTCGCTCAAGTGACAATTTGGCAGACCTATTCACAAAATCACTGCCTACTTCAGTTTTTGAGAAGTTGATAAGGAAGATTGGCATGCGACGATTTCGTGACATCAAGGGAGGCCAAAATGAGGGGGAGTAGAATACGTACTGCACTCTTTTTTCCTTCACCAAGTTTTTATCCCACTGGGTTTTTCTTGGTAAGGTTTTTAACGAGGCAGTTCTTCTAAAGCGTATTCTACCCAAAGTGCAATGACATTCAAGGGGGAGTGTTGTAAATAAATTATGGTGAATGTCATTATTACCATACAGTAAAACTCATTTTTACCGTACCCGAATTTACCCCCGGTAAATATTTTACCCCTCAACCTAACATCCAATTGGATTCATCCCTTTGGCCATTTACTCATCATAATTCTCTCTGTCCTAATCTTAATACCATCTTCCTTTACCTAATATCCTTTTGATTTTATCTTATTAGATTAATCATTCTCATTTGTTTTTATCCTCCCATTTTCACCTATAAATACCCCCTTTATTTCCATACACACTCACACCTTCAATCTCCATAAACTCACTCTCTCCAAATTTTCATACACATCTTTTCTCTCCTCCCTCCATCATTAATATAATTATTCTCCATTTTGTTATTATTAAAGTTTTATTATTTCCTACAAAGTTGTATTATTCCATCAAATAGTGAAAATCTCCCCCAATTTTACAACATCTTTTTTTTTCATCTATTAGTTTATTAAGTCATGAGTTGCACCTTGTGTGCGTCTTGGCAGGATATCTTTCATTCCTTTTGTGTAGCGTGTTCAACAAATATTCCCCCTAGTCTATTTGTTTCAATCCATTCTTCGGTCATGGCTGTGAGCGACGGCGTCGGGGGCAATGACGATGTTGACAATGATGATGGCATTGGTGACGATGGCGATAGCAATAGCAATGATGATGGCGGTGGCGTGGGTACAAAATATGCTTATAACTGAGGCTTATAGCGGTCTCGGGTGAGATTTATAAGTGCTTTTTGCACTAAAGAAGGCCATCTTACAGTAGAAGTTGTATCTCTCGCCGCATTCATGCACCCCACGATTTAGTTTGGATTGTTTCTCATGTCATTCTGATACTTACTTACTCCTTATGTTGCTATAAGATGTATCTATGTATATGCTATGGTATTGTTTTAGTATATGGTCTGTAACTTTTGTTTGAATTTGGTATTTTCTGACGTGTTTGAGTTAGTGACGGAATTGTTGCTGCTAGAGTCAGTCAATTCATTCCTCACCCCAACTAGTATGTATGTGTGATTCGTATGTTTTTAAAGTTACAATATTAGCTATATTTCTCGAAAAAGAAAAAGATGATCATGCTCAAGCACAATGTATATGAAATAAATATAAGTATTTTTTAATACTAAAAGAAAGATACTAGTAGTGTTGTTGTCGCATTTTCTATGAATCACAATTACATCATGTCATTAGACCATCATCCTAATTATATAAAAGCATTAAACATTATTCATAAGAAATATCATATACCAAAACTAACGTGGGGTTGGTTCAAGTGGTAAATGTCTTGGTTCCGCTTAAGCGAGGTCTTTGAGTTCGAATCCTCGTGTACCTAATGAGAGACTCACCTATCATAGTTAGGTGCATGGCCCGGGTCGAATTTGGATTAGTCGGGGCTAAGCTCTAAATATCGGACGGGAAACCGAAAGATCATACTCTAAAACATAATAAAATAAACACTTTAATTGGCTTTACGTATCACAAAGAGAAATTATTAGAGACTCGAAACAAACTAGATAGATGCAAAATATATTCATCCAAACATTTGTATCCTTTTGATAAAAAGGTATTGGATCATTATTAACAAAAAGGTATTGGATCCAATTTTAGGTATCCAAGTATCCATATAAGCCATCAGAATTATCCACGACCCCACCACTATATGACCCATCACATTAGAGAAAGCCACCCTTCCCCGCCCACCACCACCTACCCCTTCCCTTTAAATGCAAAACCCAAATCCACCCAAAAATCCTCCCTAAAACCTCATTTATTAAACACAGACCACTCTCTTTACTCCATTTTCGTCCTACTACGCCACCACCTGACCTAAAACCCAAAATGGCGGCGGCTTTCACTTCTTCCTTCCTCCCCTCCCCTCACTTCGCCACCTCCAAGCCCACCTTCAAACCCATCCCAAGAACCCCGCTTTCCCTCCCCTCCATCAGAGCCGCCGCCTCCTCCGATCCCTCCTCCACCACCACCACCGCCGCCGCCGCCGCCGCGTCCTCCGTCAACAAAGTATCCAACATCCGGGACGAGGCCCGCCGGCTGTCCCCACACCCGGACGCCCACAACTTCTCCGCCAAGTACGTCCCTTTCCCGTCCACCTCCTCCAACGCCGACGAGTCCTACTCCCTCGACGAGATCGTCTACCGCTCCAACTCCGGCGGCCTCCTCGACGTCCAGCATGACCTCGACGCCCTCAAGGCCTTCCCCGGGTCCTACTGGCGCAACCTCTTCGACTCCCGCGTCGGGAAGACCACCTGGCCTTACGGATCCGGGGTCTGGTCCAAGAAAGAATGGGTCCTCCCGGAGATCTCCAGCGACGACATCGTTTCCGCCTTCGAGGGCAACTCCAACCTCTTCTGGGCCGAGCGGTTCGGGAAGCAGTTCCTCGAGATGACCGATTTGTGGGTCAAGCATTGCGGGATCTCCCACACCGGGAGCTTCAAGGATCTGGGCATGACCGTCCTCGTCAGCCAGGTCAACCGCCTCCGTAAGATGAACAAACCCGTCGTCGGAGTCGGCTGCGCCTCCACCGGCGACACCTCCGCCGCCCTCTCCGCTTACTGCGCCTCCGCCAACATCCCTTCCATTGTGTTCCTCCCCGCCAACAAGATCTCCATGGCCCAGCTGGTGCAGCCAATCGCCAATGGAGCCTTTGTGCTAAGTATCGACACCGATTTTGATGGGTGTATGCAGTTGATCAGGGAAGTCACCGCCGAATTGCCTATCTACTTGGCTAATTCGTTGAATAGCTTAAGACTAGAAGGGCAGAAAACGGCTGCTATTGAAATCCTGCAGCAGTTCGATTGGGAGGTCCCGGATTGGGTGATTGTTCCTGGTGGGAATTTGGGGAATATATATGCGTTTTATAAAGGGTTTCATATGTGCAAGGAGTTGGGTTTAGTGGATAGAATCCCAAGGCTGGTTTGTGCACAGGCGGCTAATGCAAATCCTCTGTATTTGTACTACAAGGCAGGGTGGAAGGAGTTTAAGCCTGTTAAGGCCAATACCACCTTTGCCTCTGCTATCCAGATTGGTGATCCTGTTTCCATCGATAGGGCGGTGTATGCTCTGAAGAATTGTGATGGGATTGTGGAGGAGGCCACGGAGGAGGAGTTGATGGATGCAATGGCGCAGGCGGATTCTACCGGGATGTTTATTTGTCCACACACAGGGGTGGCATTGACGGCCTTGATGAAGCTGAGGAAGAGTGGAGTTATAGGGGCTAATGATCGGACGGTGGTGGTGAGCACCGCTCATGGGTTGAAGTTTACGCAGAGCAAGATTGATTATCACTCTAATGATATTAAGGACATGGCTTGTAGGTTTGCTAATCCGCCAGTGAGTGTTAGTGCAGATTTTGGTTCGGTTATGGATGTTTTGAAGAAGTACTTGTTGAGTAAAGCACCGAAATATTAAGCTAACCTGATAGGGGGAGAATAGGATTAGTGTATGCAATTCTGGTGTGCCTGATTCATTGCTGTCTTGCTGTCGTTTTGATTTGAGTTGCATCAGAGATTTGGTATTAGGATTGGAATTTTGTGCTAGGTGAGGCAGTAGCATTGCAGAGTTTTGGACGACGTCACAATCAATCATTTGAATAAATGCAAGCTTTATGGGGCATTTTTATGGTTTCAGAGAATCTGCTGTTTAGCTTCTTGGCTTCTGCTGCCTCTGTCGGCTTCAGTATCTAAGCTATTTAATATTCCATAGATAGAATAGGAAGAATTCGTTTTGTAATCTTGTATCGATACTATGATTTCAAACGATAAATTTAGGGGCCACCGAATGGCCCGTTATCCTTGGAGATGTCTCCTTTCTTTTGATTTTGAGATGATGATCCCCTTTGTTGTCTTTTTCAGATTCAGGATCTCAATTATTTGATAATGGCCCGTTACGCATAAGACTTTTCTGTATTTGTTTGGCAAGGTACAAAAAGATATATAGATAACAGACTACTTATTCTTCAATTCTCTTCGTATCAGTAAAAAATACAGTCGAATAATAATCTATACTGTTAGGAGGAGTGGCTTACAGGAAGGGACTTGCTTCCTAGGAGTTCACGAGACTAGAGTCTAGAACAGTATCTCAATTTTTGACGAGGAAGCTAACCTGTTTCATCCTCATAATGTAAACATGTCCAATAAGGCCATCCTAGCGGCCTCGTTCAGAAGTGGACTGATCCGTAGAATTGCAAGATCCACACACAAACTAGTTCAACTTGGCCCAAAACGTACAAACAGGCAAATAGTCAGTCAATCCACGCGCAGGTTCATGTCCTCTATAAACAACAAAGCTGTCTGCAATCTGCTCAAAGAAAATTGCGGGTACCAGCACTATAGTCCATGTGGATAATCTACTGGCGGCAAACTTTTTCCATGAAACCCAATAAGGAAATTGACAAGCAGGCAACCGTCTAACATAACTGTAATGTTTAAAAGTCAACGAAGCTAGATGTTATATCCAGTAGCTCAGCAGCTCTTAGCATCCTAGTACCTGAGTACCACGCATCACTGAAACTAGCAGAAAATATGGAGCAGAGACAGACTACAGAACAATTCAAGGGTCAATCAAGACTACCAAAATTTGCTATCCCTCACCACTATGATCTTTACCTCAAACCTGATCTCTCAGTCTGCAGTTTCTCTGGAACTGTACATATTGTGCTTAAAATCACTGAACCCACAAACTTTATCGTCCTGAATGCTCTAGAGCTCAATATTCATGACGCCCTGTTCACTAACTCTCAAAACCAAGCAAGTATTTCTAACTCTTGAGCAATCATTTTCATACGATTGCTTTGTTTGCCCCCTGACAAAGGGTGGATGACTGCATTTTTAGCCTTTTTTTATGTTGCAGGAGTATCATGCCTGCGAGGTTGTCCTGGATGGCGATGATGAGATCCTAATATTGGCCTTTCAAGAGACGCTTGGTGTTGGTGAAGGTGTGCTGCGACTTGGGTTTTCTGGGATGCTTAATGAGCACTTGAGGGGTTTCTATAGATGGTGCTGTTTTTTCCCCTACTGTTTTGATTTAATTTGTTGGATCAACTTGACTTACAATAGAAATTATTTATAAGTTGGAGTAGGACGACTGTTTAGTTTAGAGCTAAACTCAAAACAAGGCTGAAAAAAGGAAAAACCCTTCATAATAAATGCTTATTTATTTATTGTTTCAAGGTGATGTTTGATCTCAACAGTACTTACCTGGACGGAGAAGAAAAAAAGAACATGGCAGTTACTCAGTTTGAACCCGTGGATGCAAGGAGGTGTTTTCCGTGCTGGGATGAACCCGCTCTCAAGGTATCCAAAATTGTATAGTGAAGAGTTTTATTATTTCAAACAAATCCTCCAAATTTAAGAAAGTAGCTATACTAGCAGTTGGATTGTTTCTGCAAAACATATCCTAGTGTGGTCATTTTGGTATAACTTACAATTCCCATTTTTTTTTCTTTTGACCAGGCAACTTTTAAAATTACCTTAGATGTGCCTCCAGAGTTGACAGCATTGTCAAACATGCCAGTAATTGATGAAAAGCTTGATGGGAATGTTAAAACTGTTCATTTTGCTGAATCTCCTGTCATGCCAACTTATTTGGTTGCTGTTGTTATTGGATTATTTGACCACATTGAAGAAACAACAAAAGATGGTGCGTGCATAAAACCATTTTTTGCTCTCTCCTCCTGCTATGCTTTTGTTTCTGTCACATTCGAAAGTACAAGTAATTTTTTTTCCCTATACGTTTCCAAATGGTTAATCCAGGAACCAATGTTCGGGTGTACTGTCCCTTGGGGAAGAGTAATGAAGGAAAATATGCTTTAAGCCTTGCTGTTAAGGCCCTTGATCTGTTTACTGAGTGAGTGATTTACATTCTATTTCTGGTTGTGAAGGAATCATAGAAAGATTTGTCATTAAGCAAACTGGTAACAAATTGCGTATAAACAACATCAATGCTTCCTCTACCCCTTCTCCAAAATGACTCTTGTAGAAACATGATGACTGGCAATGGAATTGCCTAGGTACTTCTCAATGCCTTATCCGCTGCCTAAGCTGGATATGGTTGCTGTCCCTGAATTTTCTGGTGGAGCCATGGAGAATTTTGGTTTGATAGTATATCGTGAAAATGAGTTACTCTACCATGATTTGCGGTCTACAGCTTCTAGAAAGCAGATAGTAAGTAATGTGTTCAATGTGATTTTATATCCATGGTCAATACTGCTACAAGTTAGTGTGGTTTTTGCTCATTTTTCCATCCTCATTATAATGTGTAAAACTCTTGAGAGAGACATTCTTGGAGAATTCTCACTTTACATGATTTAAAGTGTGGGATGACCAACCACTAGGAATCAGTAAAACTCTCTTTCTCACTTGTTAGATGACAATTGTGGTAATGCATGAAGTGGCACATCATTGGTTCGGGAATCTAGTAACAATGGAATGGTGGACTCATTTATGGCTTAACGAGGGATTTGCAACATGGGTAATTTCGAATCTCTTTTCAGTCTGGAGATCATATTCATGGCATAGTCTTGATGACCTAACCTTGTCTGATGATGTTTCCAGATAAGTTATATGGCAAGTGATAGCTTATTTCCAGAGTGGAAAATGTGGACTCGATTTCTCCGACAAACCGCTGATGGCTTGCGTATTGACGCTCTAGAAGGATCGCATCCAATTGAGGCAAGGAACACACAACTATTGTGTTAGAAATTGCTGTTATACTTGCTTCTTAGACAAATGAACTTATCTCTTGTTATCTGCCTTATATATGGCAGAAGAGCTTCTGGTAATGCTAAACAAACTTTCCCCATGAGTGGCCTTCTCTATATACTTCTCAAACTGTAACACTTCATCTACACGAAATCATTGACATACATGAAACTTTTACTCTTCCAGTCTATTTGAGTCTATTTCTCTTTCTGCATTGGAAAATGCGGAGCATCTTTCTTGTATACGGATCAAATGTCCAAAATTTCCATACCTGAGTATTTAAGTTGTGATCCTGGCTCTAGTCAGGGCAAAATGATGCAAGAATTAGGCTACTTTCCGTGGGACTACACCATCGTAGTATGTTCCTTACTATTCATACCTTCAGGTGGAGATAAACCATGCCCGTTCTGTGAATGAAATCTTTGATGATATCAGCTATAAGAAGGGATCTGCTGTTATACGAATGCTGCAGGGCTACCTTGGGGATGATATAATTCAGGTGAGAAAGATTAATTTGTGTGTTGCTAATTGTACGTTTCTACAGGTATCAGCTAACAAGAACAGGTGAAGTCTTGTACTATGCATGCAAAATTCAGATGAGATCAGTTAACGTTTTGCTATTCTAAACAAGAGAACTAGAAGATAGTGAAGGGAAACTCAATAATTTTCTGGTTTAAACTGTGCATTTATTATGCTGTTTAGTTCATCATTCCACTTTGGCTTGGATTCTTAACAATTGGACTTCACATTTCATATCAGAAATCCTTGAGTTCATACATGAAAAAGTATGCTTGGAGAAATGCAAAGACAGAAGATTTATGGGATGTTCTGTCAGAGGAATCTGGTATTAAAGTTAGCACAATGATGGACAATTGGACAAAGCAAAAAGGATATCCTGTCATCTCTGTAAAACATGAAGATACTTCCTTAGAATTTGAACAGGTTAGTTGTTGCCACCATTTATTGTGGGGATGGAACTCTCAATTTTTTTATCTTTATCTTAAGATTCTTTCTCATTTTTGACATAAACATATCTTCTACCCTTTTGAATTGTAGTCACAGTTCCTGTCAACTGGTTTGAATGGTGATGGAAAATGGATTGTTCCCATAACCTTGGTCCTCGGTTCTTACAACAGACGCAAGAATTTCTTGTTGGAGTCGAAAGTTGAAAAGGTGGACATATCTGACATGTTTCCACCTTCTTACGGTCATTCAAGCTCATCCGAGGAGCCAAGTGACGAGAAATGTACTGAACATAACTGGATCAAGGTTAACATTGAACAGAGCGGTTTTTATAGAGTGAAGTATGAAGAAAAACTGGCAGCTCTCTTAAGGGGAGCGGTAGAGAAGAATTTGTTGTCAGCATCCGATAAATTTGGTAAGCAGGGGCTAATATTGTTAGGTTTTAAAAGGTTCACTTCATGAAACATCTACATGGGAGAAGTTGAGCTGCACATTTTCCTACGTTATAGTTTTTTTTCTAAAAGAAAATTGGACCTATGTATGCAGTATATATACTTTCAGTCTTTTTCAGTACCACTAGGTATAACATACTTATCTGAAGTATTCTGTATGGAGCTGTTGTTACTTTCTTTATTACTGACACTACAAACTCGAGTCAAATATACCCAGTTCATACTCTTTTCAGGAATACTGGATGACTCGTACGCTCTGTGTGAAGCTTGTGAAACATCACTATCATCCTTGCTCTCCTTGTTGGATGTATATGGGAAAGAGCATGATTATGCTGTATTGTTAAAACTCATTGATGTAAGTGTAAATAGTTTCATCTCTAATGACTTCTCATTCACACAACCCAAAAGCTGACATTACTCTTTAAGTAACTCTACAATACAGGTCTGTTACAGAGTTGTTGAGATCTCAATGGATGCCGTCCCAAGTTCGGTGGAGGATTTGAAGAAGTTTTTCATCAATCTATTGCTATATTCTGCGGAGTAAGTATAATTACTGTCACAATTTAGAAGATTGAGACATACTCGAGTCCAAAACAAGTCCGAAATAACAAACTCAAAAAGAGAAACAGCTTCTCCAGCTAAACCGCATATTTCTTCATTCTGCATCAGTTCTGAGTCATTTCGGAGATGAATTGCATAGAAAAATCAGTTTCCTCATGTGAAATATTATGCAGAAAATTAGGTTGGGAAGCAGTGACGGGAGAGATCCATTTAAATGCATTAATGAGGGGTCAAGTCTATACCGCCTTGGCTACTTTTGGACATGATAAAACTCACAGTGAAGCAACACAGCGATTTCAATCATTGCTCCATGATATAAACACACCACTTCTTTCAGCTGACACGAGGAAGGTACGTAAAGAAGAGAACCTTAAACTTGAAACTGTTTTATTTCTGTTTGGGTACGCAGACGTGTAGCTCCTTTGCAGGCTGCTTACATTTCTGTCATGAGGAACGCTAGTGCAAAAAATAGAACTGGTTTTGAGTCGTTGCTTAAGATATACAGAGAATGTGATTCAATTCACGAGAAGGAACTGATTCTGGGTAAGATTTGTGGATTTCAAACCAAAATGAAATGTTCATGAATGCCAAAGTTTTGGATAACTTACATGTTACATGTTTGAACTTTGAACTAAGAACAGATTGCTTAGCATCTTGTCCAGACCCAGAAATAGTTCTCGAGGTTTTGAACCTTTTGGTGTCTGATGAGGTATGATTCCGCAGGTAATTAGCTCAGACTCGCTGCCTGCAGTTCTCTAATACTGGGTTGCTACCGATATATCCTTTCAGGTCCGCGATCAGGACATTATCTACGGACTTAGGGGAATAAGTTTGGAGGGTCGTGAAACAGCATGGACATGGTTGAAGGTATGCAGGGAAACATGGCATTACTCTTCTAGTTTTGTTTGCAACTACACAAAGCAACTCTGACCATATATGACGCATACTGGATTGTTCTTGCAGGAGAACTGGGACCTAATCTTGAAGAGATATGGTGATGGACTTCTAATCACCCATTTCGTTAGAGATATAGTAACACCAGTAAGTAACTTTACCAGCTATGTAAGCTTTTTCTGTGACTTAATTACGGGTCACTAATTTGGTTAACTTTATCTGGCAGTTCTGCAGCAATGAAAAGGCTGATGAAGTGGAAGAATTCTTCTCCAGTCATGCAAATTCCGGGATAACTATGAACTTGAAGCAAAGCATAGAGCTAGTCAGAATCAAGGCAAGATGGGTTCAAAGCATAAAACAGGAGCATTCTCTTGATGATCTAATCAAACAACTAGCACTCAAAGGGTGACAAGCTCGTCCAATGTTGATCATGCAAGGAAAGAATTTATTTCTTTTGTTGTACTCAAGTAAATCACTATTAAACATCTTTGAGACAACCGTATTGTTAAAGCTTTTGGAATGACAGCTAATTTAACCATGAACCATAAAAGGCTACATGGTGTCATTATGTGGACAACAAGCTGGTTGGGACAGGCCAACCAATCAATCAATTTATAAATTCTCAACGTGCTTGTACTTCTTTCCCATATAAATCAGTCTTTCCTCAACTAACTGATGCGTGTGTGGCTTCCTGGTATCCAGAAGGTTACTTCTTTTCTTTTCTTTTGGAAGCAAAGCAAGCACCCATGATTGCAAGTACATGAACTATCCGTTCCCTTGGCTGAATAATTGTCTGATTAATAACAAACTAAAAGGTAGGTGCATATATAGTGCAATTGTTTATGTTAAACGTGAGTATCTTGCTTTTGTCCTTGTTTTAAGATGTGTAATGTTTACAGACTCACAGCTCACACGCACTCACAAATATGCATTAGCAGCAGCACACCTACTCCTTTCCCGACCGCAAATGCTGGCGCAAATTGGGCTCAACTGAGCAGTTCAAGACAGCTAAAAAAAATCTACTATCTTCTTAAAGAAAACAAAAGAGAAGACAGCGAACTTGACACTGAAAATGGGATTTTATCTTCTTTTTTTGTTTGCGTGTAAAAAGATCACCACATATAACTTCAAGGCAACATAGAAAATCTTGACAAACAACGCGGAAAACTCTCCTCTATTCCTGAACAAACAAACAAATGCCTGTATTTGGTGAACTATACATGATATCACATGAGAACCATAAATTCAAAAAGAATTTAATTAATCTTCCTATATCCTATTATCTGTATAATTATCTTCACTCTGCATATGTCAGCAACTCAAATCAACAAATTCTCACCCACAAAACAAACTAATCAACAAAATCTCAGGATTAAAAGAAGACCACATTGAAAAAAGAAAAAAAAAATCTGTCTAATTAACTGGTTCTTGCGTCAGGGCCAAGATTTGATCTTCCCTTCACAGAATTGTTCTTCTCCAACGTCAAGCCAGCCCTGAACCTTGCAATGAAGTTATCAGCCTTGATGTTCACGTCAGGACTTGGACAAAACAATGTCTTTCCCGAATCACCACCTGTACCTTCTTTTACACCCGCCATTGGACTAGACTCCCTGTCTGAATCTAGACTGTCCAAATCCGGCGACCCACTTCTTGAACTGTTGAAACTTCCCACTAGAACATTGTCCCCGTCAAAAACAAACTTCCAAGAAGGGATTTTGAACGGCGGGGGTGGAGGCGGCGGCGGGATTGGAATCAACGGCGATGCATTGCCACTGTCGACGTTCTCTTCCACACTACCGACTCTGCTTGTCCTGACTGATTTTGGAACTTTTTGAGCAACGGATTGTGCTACTTGGACCTTGGTTTTTGATGCCCGGGCTTCAAGTGGAGTACTTATAACGTTCTCGGTAACAGATTTTGATACCGTTGAAGTAATAGCTGGACGGGGTGGCGGCGGTGGTGGCGGAGGAACATAATGGGTTTTCTTGGTTCTGCTTTTTTTGGAAGAGAAAAGATTCTGGAAGAAATGGGGCGGCGGCGGAGGTGGTGGAGGTGGAGGTGGGGGCGATGGTGGTGGTAGGAATGATTGAGTACTGCTTAAAGGTTCTTGGTTTTGGTTGAATAGCCAATCAAGATTGTCGACACTCTTTTGCCTCTGCTTGTTTCTCTTCCGTCTCAGTGAGGTCAGGAAATCTTTGCCTCTTCTTTTGATGAACACCGGTGGCGGCGGAGGAGGCGGCGGGGGTGGGAGAGGTGATGGCGGGGCTATATAGAAGTTCTTGACTTCCGCGTAGTTGTATTCTTCGCTTCTATTTTCGCGTACAGCTGGATCCTGATATGTTCTCCTCTTCACCTTTCTTCTCACCACCTTGGGTCTTGCCGGCGGCGGCTGAGATGGTGGTGGAGATGGCGGCGATGCTAGCTCTGGTGGAGGAGCAGGAGGAGATTCAGGTGGTGGTGGTGATGGTGGGGGTGTATCAGAAACTTCCTCCTTTCTGGTCACAAATGTGTCAACGGCTATGTCTTTGGTACTTATTATGTCTTCCACTTCTTGTTCTTCTTCCTTTTCAAGTTTCTTAGGCTCTTCTTTTTGCTGCTGCTGCTGCTCCTCCTCCTGCTGCGGCTGCTGCTGTGGCTGAGGATGATCATCATTGTAAAGCTGATCGAAGGTGGAGCCACGGTAGCTGTTTAGGTGGGTATCATCATTAAATCGCCACCTTTCAAGTGATTCTAGGCGTAGATCTGGATATGAACTGAAACTCCTCAACCTGGTTAATGTGTTAGTATGAGCTGGTCGATCTTGTGGTGGATACTGATCATACCATCTACGCGGGGTGGATGGGTACGATTTTTGGACATCTTGTTGTACACTTGATGATGACAACGTGTTCCCATCTCCAAGGTAACTTGTTGTTGTACTTTCGTTGCTGTTGTTGCTTCTGCTAAGGAATCCACAGATGATGGCAAAAGCAACGAGTACTAGGTTAAGGGAATCCCAGCTTTTCTTTATGGAGTGTGGCCTGAAAACCCGACTTATCTGAGAAGTGAAGGAGAGGAATGATGGAAGGATGATGAACATAAATACAAAGGCTATGACTACTAAGATGATGAGGAACACGCCAGAGTTGAGGAAGAGGGAGGAGACTTGGCTGCCGCGGCGCCGGCGGTGATGGTCCGCGCGGCGGAGAGTGTCGCTGGTTTGAAGCCAGAAAGGTGGCATGTCTTCCTTTTCTTCCATTGTTTGAGGTTTTGGCTTTGGCTTGTGGGTTTCCTTTTGGAGAGTTAAAAAAGTGAGTTTTGGAGAAAAGTTTGGGTTGGCTTTTGTGGGTGCTTGTAGCTTTTGCGTTGTTTGCTGGGTTGGGATCTTGATAAATTTGTATGCTTTGCTTGGATAAATAAATTAAGCAAAGGATTGGTAGATAAGTGTTTACTTTATAATGTTGGGAATGAGAGAAGTGATGAGCAGTGCCTGTAGTATATATAAATGCTCAAATGGTGCTGATCTTTATAGTATTTATTTAAGCTGTGGGTTCCTTCATCTGCTTTTTAGACTTCAGGAAAATAAATACCGTGTAGTAAGAAAAATACAGGTATATGCACATGCAGGCTGTCAATGCTGGAATGACAGAGAAATCAAGAATATCTGAACATGCATTTTGCATAGAACTATTCTACATGTCGTTATCAAGATGAAGTATACCATATGATTGTTTCTAATATGTAAAGGTAAGTCAATATGAGTGGTTGGCTATTCCACACTGCTTTTGATTTTGTTTTTGTTTTGACCCCAAAGGAATTACTAAGTCTTTTTTTATATATAATTTTTTAAAAATTATGAAATGCTCACCACAAGATGGCCTACGCTATTGAATATACATACTTGTATGGGCTGAGCTTGAATGTTGATATATTTCACCACCGGGGGTGGTGGCCCAGTGGCAAGGCCTTCAACCTGCCATCTCTAAGACTCGGGTTTGAGTCCCGGCGCTTCCAGTCAAGTCCCATAGTGTGATGCGGCCGAATATGGCCTTCCACACGGTGGGGTGCTGGCCGTTGAGCCCGGTGATTCCCCGGTATTATGACGCGTAGCAGGTGAGGGTGTCCGCTGGTGCCCCGGTTGGGCGGTCTCTCCTATGAGGAGGGTCTAATGCCAGGATGTAACCGATATTGACCAGGGCCTGGACCGACGGGGCGTGATGACACCACTGATGCCTTTTTTTTCGACAAAAAAAAAATGTTGATATATTTCTGCCAAATTTATGGCATGACATTGATTTCGTGATTTTGAAGAAATATCACAAACAAAACACAATTGTGCCTTAAGCCGCCTCAACACTAGAATAACAGAGGAATTTAAGGGAAATAGAGGACTTCTAAATTACATATACTAAACAAGACAACCTCAATGCGTGCGGCCCAATCCTCACCACTAAACAATACTTTTGTTCTATTGATGGTAAATAATTTATAATAGGAGAAACACTCCACGTTTTTTTAAAAAATTCTTGGAAATAGAAATACCACCGATTTTGGTCAAGGTCACCCATTACGCGTTGTTCTGATTTCTGAACAGTATAGTAATTAAAGAATGAGTTTCAATGACGTCTTCAGATTGTTACAGCTAATTGGAAATTAGGAAGGAAATGATAAACAACAAGGGAAGAAAAAGAAAAAGAAGCAAGGCGCGTCTTGATTTGTTTCATGTCTTAATCACATAACTTTGTCTCATTCACTCCCTAAAAATGCTATTAGCCCCTCCCTTTTTAGTTTACGTTTTCAAGCTAGTTGCATGTTGCAGAAGAAACGTGCTTGTTTTGCTGCAAATGTTCGAGCCTATTTGCAGCAAATGAACAACTCCTCCAAGTGTAGTGTGTTTAATTTTTTCTCTTTTGATTTTAGGAAAAAAAAAAAGATATTGCAACACGGAGTCTGTTCTAATTACTCCTAATACATTCTAGACTTATTGTGTGGCAGCTCTATGCAAACAATTTACACTAAAAAAGCTTTAATTTGTTGGCTAGGAGACGAGAAAATTGACCACCGCAATCAAGAGTAATTCCCAATTTGAAACAACAGTACAGTTGGATTAGCCAAGCCAAAGCTGTCAAATTCCCCATTTCCGGGTTGGTGTAGCTGTGCAGACTATGTAATTTTATCGTTTATGTCAAAAGAGATTAGCCAAAACTGGGGCAGACAGTGGCCTAAGTGGTCTCCACCTCCTTTGTCTGGAAGGGTTCAAGCCCAAATTGTGACCTGCAACTTGAAAGGCAGTTTCCCTCCCCTTGCTAATGAGAAGAAAAAGAATTCTGAAGTTGCTTTCAACAGTCATGTCTAGTGATGTATCCATTAAAGATCACCCCACTTAACAAGACCCGATCATGATAAAGAGCATGCACTTTATCTTCATTTTGGATATCATTATCATATATAACAACAACTATTCCACTTTGTTTTGCAATTGACTTGTATTTCTCCATACACTTTTTCCCAAAAAAACAAAAATTCCCAATCCTGGGAATTGAAACACAGTTGGACTGTTCCTTGAATGTTACACTACAGTGTTTACTGTTTGTATATACAGAAGAAGAGAAGGGCTTTGGCAACTAAATGCTAAGCACTTCTCATTGCTTGAACCTCCAAGGCATTAACGTTGTATTTGTAAAGCCTCTTTGAGGATGGCTCCTTAAGTCTTAACCAATTACCATGAGTGGTATCTAGTTCTGTGGAAACAGGTACAGCTGGTGGGTGAAAAGGGGGTCCAGTAGTTGCAAGGATCACAAGAAAATAGCGAGCACAGTGATCAACACAGCCAATGTACATACAAAAGCCTGCAATGGTCGATAGCATTAAGGATCAAAATGAGAGGTTAAGACTGAGATAGAGATAAACATAAATCATATTCTTATAGGGCCTGGTTGCATTTAAACAATTGAAATTTTGGCAACCAGAGCATGGTACATTTGCTTGAGGCACAATACCAGAGATAGTAATTAAAAAGAGCTTGAAAAAAGTGATTCCATGAACCAAGTAAAAAGACTATGCAAATTCAATGCTCAGCTTCCAATGCTGTAAGGTGGGATTTTGGGTTCGAAACTTCACACAAGAAATAAACCTATTCATTTCCTTCGTTTTAACTGTAAATATGATGAAAACAAGCTGCAAAACAGTAATCAACCAAGTAAAACACACTCACAGCTATAGCACAGGCTGCAAGGCCTGATCGTTCCCGTGGATCCTTGTGATAGTACTTTCCAAAGTAGAGAACGGCTGCAAAGTACCATGTCACTGGGAACAGAAATCCGAGCAAGAAACTGCAGACGAAAAAGGGAAACCTCATAAGAGAGAGAAAGACAGGCAAAGCAGGGGAGGCATGTGAGATGGGGAAGGATAGAAAAACTCACGAACACCATCCTAATCCGCAGCCACAGCAAGGAAGAGGTTTGTCAAACAATCCTAATTGGGGATCCTCAGTGTCCCTAATGGGAACATAGTTGCCTTTTCTGTGGTCCACTGCCGCACTTGAGTCCCCTATATTCACCAAAATTACAAAAGTAAATCAAGTACATAAAAATTTTTCAGAAAGGGGAAGTAAGTTTTCAAAGGCCTTGAGGACAAAACACATAAAAGGCATCCTGATTCATCCACAGATTCACATGCACTATTTCCAAAAATCAGCCTTATTTATAAATCCAAAAGGTTGTTGATGCCAAACCACAACCGACAGAGGCATTCTGAACAGTAATAGGCATAATGGAAATGGTTTTCCAAAAATCAAGTTGAAAATTTGCAGTTCAAATGAAGAGAGCTATCTATATCGAATAAGGAAAAACTGCTTAAATTTTGAAAGAGAAAACCCAGGTCACTGTTTAAAACTTCTGATTAATAAATGGGACAAATTCTACAGAAGTTCATGCAATCAAGTCGTACCCCTTCACTTTACAAGATGTCTGCTCCACTGGGATTCAATATGCACACCATAACTAACAAGCAAACACAGAACATATGGCTAAAATTGGTGTACTGAGGACACACTACAGCCAAGTCTGGCTTGCATCAAACAATCATGTCAGAGTAAGCCCACAAGCAGAATCCTAAAGCAAACAACTATATCTTCACAAGGCAACTTAACCAAAAGTAGTGTGCCTATACAAAAACAAAGTAGTTTAGAAAAAAGTAAGGTTCCTCGTTTCCTCCATATCATTCTTGACCCTGCTAATCAGTATTGACTACAGACCTGATTGAGGAAAACAAAACTCAAAATTTTCTGTCTACAGCATGCACATCGCTGCCAGTAAGTTGTGTAACAATCACCAAGCTTGCACGGCGGGCAGATTAAATGATTAAATTATTGTCTTCCATTGTGCAGCCTTTTTACATAAGGTATAAATCTCAATTTCCCAGATAAAGCAATTAAGAACAAAAAAATGATATTGGTACATCTAATCACAGAGTGGTTTAAGCACCAATCAAAACTCCTAGGAGCTAACAGGGTTAAAGAGGTTTCAAGCTCCTCATTTTGCTCAACTCAATAGCCTTTTGCAAATGCTTTACATATTAAAGGCCTCGAATTTATAGGATTTCGCTCAGAAAAGAAGAATGAAAGAAGCCTAAGAGCATAGAGAGACAGCAGATTCTTGTATGCCATAAGAAAACTAAAAGTACCAAGCACACGCATATTATACCACAGTAGAACATCATACTAGTACATGTACCTTCAAGCTTATTGGAAATATGTAAACCAAAGATCTAATAGAAAGTTTCGTTTTTTTCAGAAGGGAAACACCTGAGCAGAGATGGAAAAACTAAAATAGCTAAGAGGATATGAACTACAAAGAAGTTGAGTACCTTGATCCATGCGTTGAAAACAAGTTGGAAAGCTGGTGGCTGGATGCACTCAGCTTTCCTCTCTTCCTCTTGGCAAAAGCTGCAAGATCATATATGGTGGATTTATTATCTTTTCAAAGTTTCAGAAGGATTAAGACGCATGAAATGTGGTGGTGCACAAAAAGCGACTGCCATTTGCTGTAAAACATTACAAAGAGGTTCTGTAAATGGGCTTGTACCTAACTATGGCACAGCTACAACGAAGTTGTTTTCTGGCAGCTGCATCACCAAAGAGAAACAAAGGGATCAAGTCACTGCTGTTTCACGACGAATTCTTTGAACAATGCTTCGAGAAAGAACAATGCAGTTTGATCACAAGTAAAAGGATGAAATGGAAAAAACTGTAACGTTGAAATCAGCAGATGTAATAAATCTGTCATGGCAAAACTCCGTTCAAAAGTTTTTCTGGGTATAGTATAAACGAGTTCTAACAACAAGACTAACTTCAGGGTCAATCCAAGAATATGAAATCATGTCCAATCAACACCAACAACAATCACATTCCTTGAAAGCAAAGGGAAGGGCCCAGCTAGAAAACTTTTACTTAGCCCTCAAACATAACCACAAAATTCCCAGAGAACCAACAAGGAATTCTGCTCGGCAAAAAGCGGAAAAAGTAGCATCGATACAAACAGTTAACGTAATACAAGAAACGAAAAACGAAAGAGAAGGAATAAAGCAAATACTTTTCAATGATAATTTCTGATTCCAACAAAAGCCAGGAAAAAAACAAAGCCGACATCATTACAAACCTGGGTTTTAGCTAAAAACCTGAATGTTTGCAACGGATGGGTACCAAAGGATCGCGTGACTCGAAAATCCAATCCAAAACGAGACACAGGGTTTACAATATCCCGCCCAACAATTATTAGTTGTTTTCTTTACTTAGGAGCACACAACTAAAAAAAGAAAGAAAATCCAACAAGTCCCTTCCAAAGATAAACAAGAATCCCTTTATTCAGCAAAGAAATCCCCTCAAAACCCACCAACGAAATTTCGTTGGGCAGCTCATTTTAGTATATATAGAAAGGGAAAAAAAAAAAAACACGGTACGGTGTCGGTGACCAACAAAAAAAGATGAAAAGAAACCCACCCACCCCAAAAATCATACATGCACAAGGAGAGACACACAGTCACAAGATAAACCCACTTACAGAGAAAGAAGTCAACTTTAGCAGAGGAAAAAAGTGATGGTTGACAAAAGAGCCCAGCTTCTTTCTTTCTATTTTCGCTGATTAGAGAGTAACCGGAGAAGTGAGGTTTTTTACTTTGGTTGTTGTTGGCGGTGGTTAACGGCTGTGGTTGTTTATTACGCTAATTGTACGATGTTGTTGTTACCATCACTTGAGAGAGAGAGCTCTTAAGCTGGGTGCTATGTCTGTGTCATAACTCTTATGTGTGTTCTGTGCACGAGAGACTGGAGGGTGTGACTGTCAGTTCTTCTGATATTGCCACGGATGGGCTTGCTCTCGCTTCTAGTACTTGTGGTCCAGTTCTAGAGAGTCAATTTGCTAAGTACAGGTAAGGCAGTAAACCAGTTAATTTATACATTTTATTTTTATATGAAAGTTGTAATTGGGAAAAATTCAATAAATCACAATCAATTCTTGTTATTGAGCAAGCAATAAATCGATTGGTAGTCGAAGATTTAATTCAAGAGCAAAACTTATAATGGCTAAAAAAAACCCATCATGTGTTAAAACTAGAATACACCAACTTCGAAAAATTTTATGGTGGAGACTCCTCAAATTTTTAGTTGTGGACCTCATAATTAAGCCATTTAATTTAAGTATATATATTAAATGTGGAGATTTATTTTCTAAATAATACACAATAAATTAGGATCTACAACTAATAAAACTTAGGGAGAGAGTCCCACCATAAAATTTAACCACCAACTTCTATTATAAAAATTGTCATTGCTAGCAAGATGAACGCATACCATGTAATAGCAAATTTCCTAAGATATCCAGAATTTTTTTTTTTTCTATTTAGCAATGTACAAATTAGATACAACGGGTGTCCAAATTAAATTTCAATTTGTGTACATAAATACAAGACCTGCAAAACTAATCCAAAATTACCACTCCAAATTTTTCTATCGCGACATGTACATACTATCAAATTATTTCTGAGATTTTATGATGCCAGACAGAAGTGCTCCCAATTTTCATTTTCTAACTGTTGACACAATCCAACCACTTCACCTACTTTATTGCCCCAAATTTTATTTTCTGATAAAGTTGACATAATTTAAGTAGTTGAACTGTACGAGGTTGGAGGGATAAATACCGTTAAAATATAAATGTCTCCTGGCAATTTTAATCTACTCTTGCAAAACCCAGTCTGAAACTAGGATTAGCCACTCCACCACGAAACTCTAGCAAAGACTATTTTCATGTTTTCTTTGTAAACTACACTGACCTTACGTTTTACCAACTAGAACCTCACACTATTGAACCTGGGTAAATGCTACCCTGTGGTTGTTTTTCATAGAAATCGGCTCTTTAAAAGAAAGCAACAGAACGGGTAAATTTTGCAGCTTTATGGATATTGGCTAAAAAAGTTTTTAAAAGAAAAAAAAAGCAGGAAATAAATGGCAGGTATGAGACAAATATTATTTATTGTTATTATTTATCGGGGTCTACACTTTGCATGTTGCATTAAACCAAGCTTAGCTCATGGCTATTATTAATAAGTTTCTCGAGTTTAGCAATACTAAAAGACAAAAAATCTCTTAATTTTTCTCGAGGTAGACCAATGGTAAAGACAAAAGAACTCATTGGGTATTGAAATCAGGATTCCCTTTTATCTCTGCAGGCAGATTTTTTAATTTTTTTTTTTGTTGATTTTGCAAGAGAGAATTGGTAAACACACAATGAGTAATTTAGTATTACTAATTTACTACCACACACATGGATATTAATTTAGGTGGGATGGCCCAATTTGTAACAAGCCTTAGCATGCAAAGCTTGGAGTATTCATTTGGGCTTGGATTTCATCCTTTGGACTTACAAATATAATGCCTAGCTCAAGAAAAGTAGTACCATAAAGCAGAATCATGGATCATTTATAAGTTGGGCCAGACCTAGCCCAACCCAATAGCCGATCGATAAATCCACGAGGAACAACAGCCTTTTTGCAAAATTCAAAACCCCCTAACTCCGATTTTAGGGTTTTTGCTGTCCCTCGGTCTTGCCCTTTAATTTTTTTTTTCCTTCTATTGCTTAATCGATTGGTTTGGTTACCCACAGAGTAAAGCAAGAGAAGGAGAAAGAAAAAAATTAGTTGCTTTACACTTTCCCTTCCGATTTAGATTCCTCAATTTCAGGTACACTTTGAATTTATATGCTCTCTCTTTAAACCTGCATATGTCCTCTTCTAGCTGAAGTATTGTCTTGGTTTTCTCTCGTTATATTTTAGTTCTATGAATTGATGGGTATAAATATAGAGCTCAAGTTTTAAGCTTTTAACGCATCTAATTGTGAAATTTTTGCAAGCACTGATTTTTGGCAATGGTGGTAATGCTGGTTAGTGGGTTTTGAATATTCATGCCACAGCGATTACAAGTGCTGGAAAATAATTTATAATAGGGGAAAACGAAAACTTCGTGCTTTCTATTTTCTTATTTTGATTTCGGGTTTCTGGAAGTTTTCCTGTAATTGATATTAAGGTGGGGTGACTTTGTTTTGGTTGTAAATTAGGTATCCATTATGGGGAGAGATTCCAAGTCTCAGAGCTTGGAATCACCCCAATCAACTATCAAGAAATCGAAAAAGAAGAGGAAGAGAGAGAGAGAGATTGCGGAGGATGATGCCGCCGTGAAAATTCCAGCTGACCACCCAGCCACCGTGGATGGCCCGGTTGAGCAGCAACAGTTGAAAGTCAGAATCCAAGTTATCCGCGACCAAGTTGACAAAACTCCGCCTATAGTGGGTTATTTTCCATCAGGGTATAACCCTTTAAAAAGTAAGGTCAATAGCCAGCCTGATCGAGAACAGCAGCCACTGTCCACAGCACCACCACAGCCAAGTATCAGGTTTTATAGGCACGCGCAGAGGGTGAAAAATGAGGATGCACAAGGTGTGAAAAATGAGAAGAAGGGTTCTGAGAGGTTGGAGCTGGTAGTTAGACCAAATGACCCAAGCTCAACCGTTGAGTTTGTGGGTAAAAGTTATACGGGGGAGGCTGCAGCTCCTCAGTTGTGCTCTTACGCACTTGGCGTTCTAGACAAGGAGACTAAAACTTTGAAGATTATGCCCATCGCTGGAAATAAGGTGTGGCATTTATAATATAGATTTTCTTGGTCCTTTATTCGTCAGAAATTGGTTTTTTTTTTTTTTGTCACCTGTTGCCTGCATGGTTTGATGTGATTAAGTTATTTATTGTGGATTTACTGAGAAAAACCAGGATATTGTTATACGTGTTTCAGTTTTATTTTGCAAAGGGAAAATTATAATGTTTTTTCACCTTGTTAGCGGCTGTTTCTGAAGCTTCATATAGATCTTTTTCTTACCAAGGAGATCTGGATTTTTTTTCTATCCATTTCTACTGTTGTCATGACGTTGTAAAATTAAAAGGCTTCTTGTTTGAAAGCTGAAACGCTTGCTCTCACAGAATTGATTGATTTATGTTGTTAGGGGTCTAGTAATTCTTTTAAGTAGCAGCGCTTTCAAGTATTTTCTTGTAACTGCTTTAACAGAGTAATCTCCTTTGGAAGTGGTCCTTAAGCATACTGTTTAGAATTCTGAACTTTGATTTGTAGAACCAATTTCTTGCATCTTAAATGCTTGGTAGTTATTATATGACGTGTTTAAGATTTGACCTTGTGATTAATGATGCAAGGTGAGTCCCGAATGAATATCTTATGGTCTCATTCGATTGTATTCAGCCATTGATTTCCTCTTTAAATTTTTAATCGGGTGGGAAACCACGTTTTCCTGACACATTCAGGTTGTACTCGTTTCTAAATGTCAAAATCTTTTGCTTCACTATTATTATTCTCTGCTTTTGTTAAATACAAGACAATGATAGACCCTTCATTTGGCTTGGGAAATGTTCCTAGATATTGAGATTGGAAACAAAAGTTCAAAGGCCAGGTTCTGGCACAGAGAATACTGAATCTACTGAAGAAGTCGATGAAGAGCCGATAGTTCTTCAGCGTTACGGAACAAAGAAGTCCAGAAGACAGGTACTGTTAGTGTTCTTTGAACTTTTTTTAAGGATGATGTTTGAATTTTCAGCAATTCATTCCACTTGAGATGTCTGATGACTTTTCACTCTTTTTATATGGGCAATATCATGACTAGGTGTTTATTTCTCTATTAGAATGTGTGTGCATGTATTGAATTTGGTTGGGTTAGCAGAAGTACATGGGCCTTGCCATATTAATGCTAACTCGGCATGGCCTATTCTATCTCGCTTTTGAGTTTTGAGCACTTCAACAACATGAGGCTAGGACTGACCTAGAACAGATAAAACTGGGATGCATGTGTAGTCAAGCTTAATTAGAAAGGAGCCTGGTTAGATGTCTTGTTTCACTGGAAGTTGTTTAGGTTTCTTTGCTGTCAGGATTTGGAAATAATTCTATTGTCATATTGCAGGATGAAAAGATACGGGCTCTGAAGCAGGGAGACAATCCTGATGCTCAGAAGGATCTGGGCATTCAAATTGAGAATGCGCAAGTAAACAAGGATGCCCTTGAAATGATGAGCGCTCAGACTTCACGAAATATTCCACCACATAACACTTATGCTGAAACCCCTGTAGAAGCTTATCCTTTGAACTTGATTATTCATGCTGAAGAACTGGGTTTCCTTCAAAATTTTAATAAGTTTTTGCGTGGAGGAGAAGTAGATGTGAGCAGTGGTTACCCAAGTTTTGTTTCCAACAGAATCCATAAATTAGGAAAGATTCAGGTAAGGTTATTGGGAAGTATTAGGCTATGTTTATGAATTTTCAGTTGCAGTTCTATGCTGACTAGATTTTCTTTAACTAATTAGTGAAAGAGTCTTTAGCATCTGAATAGTTTTGGAATAATATATTTTGGATAAAATGAGCCCTTCTGTAGGTTTGCTTAAACTGTCATAAGTTAGTTGCTGTAATTAACTCGTTGGAAAGTTTGGCATTCTTATTGATACACTCATGTGAAGTCTCATCTTCTCAATGGTTTATAGTTCCAGCTTTTATGTCTTGATAGATGTAATTCCTCATTCACACCAGCATGATGAAAAAGAGTGTAACTTCTTAAAAACGATATGGTGTCCTTCAGTTTTCTGCATGTGTTTTTACTTTTTATTTTCCTTTTTCCTTTTTGTGTTTTATGTTATTGCTGAAACCATATCACTCAATGCTTCGTATTACTCATCTTGCAGGATGAATCGGAGAAGAAGAAACTATCTAGCATTTTCTCATTCATAACTCATCTTGTAAAGTTTAAGGATCTGCATTCTCGTGATTGTGATCCCTCCACAAAGAAACACACTTTTCCAGTCATCATACGCGAGAGGTTGTGGAATATGTTTACTCCAGAGCGGAGAAGGCTGGCACCTGATAAAGAAAATCTGCTGATTAGTTATGTTCTGGTACTCACTTTGCATGCTGATGATTTCCAGACCGACCCAGAAGATATAGCCAGGGATCTTAGGATGAGTAAGAGGGCCTTGCAACCACACTTCGATAATCTTGGTTGCAAGTTTAAAGCATCAGTTGTCACTCTTCCTACCCCTCTAAGTTTTCCACCGGCCATTATGAAGCGAAGGCGACGTGGATGAATAAATTGTCATTATGTTTTGTTAGAAATTGTTCGACAGTCATTAGAATTTTTGGGATCTCATGCTGGTTATAAAGTTTTTTTTTTTTATCCCTACATCAGCCAAGCATGTCTGATGGTGAGTAATTTGTTCAGTTTTGGGTTTTTATATTACGGATATTGAATTTTTATCCATTTTTTCCCTGTCTTGGCTTGCCGCCTAGGGATGATTACAAGCATTCACCTTTTCACTTGGCAGTAGTTTCAAGCAAGCTCTGTGCTTTACAACTCCCTTAAGCATTGCCTATCATGCTTTCTCGGAATCTATAAGTAATTGAGATCAGAGAAACATATTTTGCAATGCTCACGGTCCACGTTTGGGTCAATTGAATTTTGATGTCAATAAAGTGCTTAGTGTGGTCAACATGTTGTGATATGTGCAATTGTGTATGTAGAAAATTTTGGACGGTTCCTGTGTCAATTACCCAAACTACAAAAGAACTGGTAAATCCAACTCTCCAATGTTGACCAGGGCAAAGAGGAAGGTGGAAGTACCTAATAAAGGAGTTAAAAAGTGACTTTTTTGCAATACCTAACTCTTTTAGGCTAACAGATGATTGGTATCACATGATGTTCACATTGACTAGGTGGCAGTGTTTTTCTTCTTGTAGTGGCCGTTGCTGGCACGATACCATCATATCAGAACGGAAAGAAAGGTAAGGTATTATGAATTAAGAAATGTGGTAATGAAACGTATGGCTAGTAATCATGCCACCTTTGGAATGATAAAAACCTAATTAAATAAAAGACCTAGACACTTGTCCATACGTGGCACAGGCAGTCTCCATCTAGAACTTGTTAAAATGGGAAAGGTCCCCGATGATGGGAAAGGAGGTGGTAGGTCATCTTCCTTCATCAACGAAACGTGGAACTCTATTCAGATCCTATCTTATTAAAAGAGAAACAATAGTTGTGGTATTGGCATACTTTTAGAATTAGAAAAGTGTGAGCAAACTTCTAATCCTGTAAGTTAAAGAAAAAGAAATGCATAGGCCTAAATATTTGGTTTCTGGTAAGTGCATCGGTTGCAATGCATTAGTAAAGCGTAGTGTATTCTCTTTAAACCCTGAAATCCAGGTTTCAGGTTCTGGTAAAAGTAAGTGTATAAAAATTTTGTTATTGGTAGTGATCTCAGTTCATAAGCCCTTCAAACCATAAAGAGAGATATTAATCCGGTAACTGACAGGATACACTTCTAATATAAAAAGGAAAAAAAAGGTTCACAGAAAAGCTAATTGAGCAGTGCCGGCTTGTCCTCCTTTCATATTCTCACTTCAACGTGTCAAAGCACGCATTAGAATGAGGTAGACTTATATAGTATACATACATATTGTTTTGGNGTTGCAATGCATTAGTAAAGCGTAGTGTATTCTCTTTAAACCCTGAAATCCAGGTTTCAGGTTCTGGTAAAAGTAAGTGTATAAAAATTTTGTTATTGGTAGTGATCTCAGTTCATAAGCCCTTCAAACCATAAAGAGAGATATTAATCCGGTAACTGACAGGATACACTTCTAATATAAAAAGGAAAAAAAAGGTTCACAGAAAAGCTAATTGAGCAGTGCCGGCTTGTCCTCCTTTCATATTCTCACTTCAACGTGTCAAAGCACGCATTAGAATGAGGTAGACTTATATAGTATACATACATATTGTTTTGGCTGTAGGTCCACGCCACCCTAATGGACTGGAAGTGGAAGGTATCAGCTACATCATAATTCGGCAGAAAGTGAAGAATATGAGACCAGGAACAACCGTGAAGGTAACTCTAAGCTGATAGTGGACCAAGCAGGTTGAAATTGTGTATATTGAAGCTTAATTCATCTGGAACTGAAACCGTGAATAAGGTGCTTTCAGTACATTTGTAACCGGAAAGAACCATACACAGAGTACCATAGGTCTCATCCCAACTTGAACAAACTACACTTTGCACACCGCAAATGGTAACTTTGGAATGGGGGCAAGATAAAAAAACACTAGCAATATGGCAAATCAGATACATTTGTTATATATAGTACATGCTAGTTTCTATTACAGTACACACACCGAGCCCACAAGAAAAAGGGATGGACCAAGCTATGTATTAATGATCAGATGTACTGTCTCTAATATATGGGTATATAGATTTCAGCTTTAATGGAGGGTGATTTTGATCAAGATTTGCTCTTAAACTTCCTTTGAGCCTTCAAGTCCACCACAATCACCGAGATGTTATCCTTGCTGCCCTTCTGGAGGGCAAGCATGGAAAGGTAATCCGCAGCTGCCTGAGCAGCGGGATCGACGCCATTTCCCCTTTCAAGAATAGAAGTACCGCCATTCTTCTTATGCCAGAGAAGGATTCGTCTTCGAGCCACTTCACAGGCTTCCTCATTTGTCATCACATCCCATAATCCATCACTAGCTAAAATAAGGCACTCATCATCTCTTGCTCGAGGAACAAACATGACTTCTGGTTCCGGAACAATCCATGGTTTCAAATACCTATCACCTGCAAGATCCAAATCAATCAGTCAATAAAGCTAAGTTTGATAGTAAATAAGTGTTAAATCATGAACCAAAAAGGTATGGAAGAAAATAACAGATAATTGTCCCACTAGTGCATATACGGAAACACATGCCACAGTAAAGCTCTCACTCTTTCTCACTCTCACCTATTACTATTATTCTCTCAAGGTAGATTTGATAAAGCTTTTGTTTCTCTTTGATATGTCGATTCTAAGTTGTCGAAGCAAAGCTAGTGTAACTAACAAATTCTTGTGATATTTGCTTGGATTGAAGCAGGTTTTACACCTCGCTTAGAACAACATACACCTACCAATAGACCTTGACATAGCTAGAACACCAAAAACACGATGTCCATTCCACTGTATCACTTTGCCCCCTGATGCTTCAATTCTTGCATATTCATCCTCTCTGTTGGGCTGGGAATATAGAAATACAAATTGAATCTTTGATGAGACAACAATATTCTATAACTAACAATGCAAAAATATGCGTCGATATGGCACTAATAATAATAACAAAAAAATAAGAAAAGAAATGCGAAGTACAAGTCTTACCTTATGATCAATGGATAATGCCATTGATTCTTTACCACGGTAAAGAACTGCTCTTGAATCACCACAATTCGCAACTACAATATGGGATGAACAAACCAAGGCCACCACAGCTGTAGATCCAACAGTTTCTGGTGCTATGGGATCACCAGTGCCATCAGAAGCATCTCCATCACCTTCAATCATGGCACCGACACCTTTTCCTCCAATCTCATCATCAACCTTAAGAAAGCAACTAGTAAACGCTTTCTCCCAATGAACCTGCTGATTTCCATCCATTGTCCCGGCATTCAACGTATTCTTCAAGTTTGCAATCTCTTCAGCCAACGCCAAATGGATCCGCTCACGACAATAGTTCGCTACCTGCATGAGAAGCCTCCAAATCAAACTCACATATCCAATCATAGGCAACATATGTCAAAGAAACAGATTAGTTGAAAACCAATTTCTCGAAAAGCAACTGCAATTCACAGTTGCACTAAAGATCACATTGTCACCGAGTCATTTGTAACAGTAAGGGCAATTGAGAGACAATATAGAAGCCAAAATTAATATCTACTTGCATAAATGGTACCTGAGCGCCTCCATGGCCATCATAAACACCAAAAAAATGACTGGTTAGGTGGGTCAAACTCTCTGTCGCTCCATCAACTATTTGTTGGCCAACAAACATTTCAATAGGAATTTTTGCAAATCGAGGAACAGCAGCAATAGCATCTTCCATTTCTGGTCTTCTTCCACATATACAAACAGAACCCCACAGTGGTATGCAATCCAGTTGAAAGACACTCCGGGTGGCTACTTTACCAAGGTTCTTCTCACTTGGCAATTTCAGAAGCACTGCAGATGCCTTTATATCACCTCCTGCAGAGATCTCTGCATTTGGGCTCACTGCCGCAATGAGTAGTTTCGCCGTGGGCACCTGCACCTCATCCGAGGACTCCACAATGATAGCCTTGGCAATAATCTGGCCGTTTTCAATATCAACAGACTTTGGCAAGCTTATTTCAGATGCTGCCTCCAGCACCAGCAACTCCTCACTGATAATTCCATTGGTGTCTTCCACAACGGACAACACTTCATCTTCCTCACTTTCAGGAATGGAGACATCACCTGGGATTGAATTTTTCCCATCCTCAGGCAACATCTCCAATAAATTGGCTCTGGCAACAGCAACATCTTTGGCTCCTGAGATGGCAGTGAAGTTCACATCATTCTTATTCCCGCAACAGCTTTCATTGCCTCCAGTAGCAGACAGTTCAGAAACCAGCTTTACAGGTTCAGACAACAAGCTGGCAGCATCGGCTACAAACTTCAGCCTCGCAATTTCTACATGGGTCGAAATACCCGAGTTCTCACACACAGAACTACCTATACTAAAGGTCATTGCAACAGCTGGGGACATCTCTTCCATCAATTCCCCTCGTTGCTCCCAATCAATACTTATAACCTGATGAACCTAATTCTGATGCAGTCTACCAACTATCAATCATCCCCTTCACCTCTTTCCAGATTTAAGCTTGGACAAAGCTTACAACTATTAGCAATACTTCTTCCATACCATGATATCTCAATGACCCACCAATCTTTTTTCTCAGACATCAAATCAAAAGATGCGACAAGAGTTAGGAACAAAATGAAAAATGGTTCACCAGATCTGGCAGGCAACAGTGGATCTACCCTCTAATAATCGAAAATTCCCAAGCGTCCACGGGCAGTAGACTTTTGGAGTTATCCAAAAAACTCACAACTTTACCAAATTCTTCACCTTTGAATAAGGAGACAATCAAAGAAGATACCTTAATCTCTGCCTCCACACCAACCCCTATATATAAACAACCAAAAACGCAAAAGAATACCAAATCAATCCCTAATCTATTAATTAAACTGAGGATAAAAAGCGAAAGCAGTCATGTGAAAACAACCTAGGAAAAAACACGTAGAGCCATCAACTCCTTAAAAATCACAAGAGAACCTAAAAAGGCAAAAAATTCATTCACTTAAAAAACTCGGGTTACCTGGATCTAAGGTAACCTCTATCAGCCTCTCTCGAATTATGGGTTTCTTTTACAATCCATCAATAAAGAAAAGTCACAAATATATATATTTCCTCTACCTATATAAAAGTAGATTAACTACTACTGCTACTACACCAGGGTAAACTAGTAGATGGTCTAATGAGCTCTCCAAAGGCTCAAAACAAAGGAAAAAAAAGGTCTGTTCTTGTTTTCAAAGGACCAATAAAAGAGAGAGCTTACCAGCTGAAACTGAAGAGACAACTAGGAGCCTGAAAATATGGTCAAGATTAGGCCTTCTTCTCCCTAGATTTTTTCTCTTTGTTGTTCTCTGGGCTGGGAGGATTGAGAGAGAGAGAGAAAGAGAGAAAGGGAATGTGGGTGTTGTGTGTGTGTGTGTGTGTTGGAGAAAGAGAGAATATTGTGTAAAATAAAAATGCAGCCTTTAATTTTGTTTCTTTTTTTATTATTTTTATCAGCAAAGCACTCCTGTGAGGGACACGTATACATGTAAAATTATCTTACATCATTTAAGGCTGTCTGTGTGCGATGACAAGAAAAAGAAATGTTTTAGGTTAGGAGGATGGATGGTGCTTACATGAAGACAACTACTCATGGATTTTTCATGAGGCAAACTTTGAGGAGGAACACGTGTACCCTCCCCTCCTGGAAAAGTCCACTGCTCTTCCTTCAATAATTGTGCATGTAAACCCACACATCCAATCCTCCCCCCTCTCCCACAACACACACAGAGACAGACAAGGTTAATTAATTAGAAAAAAAAACAAACTAGTAGATGTATGTAGATCCCTGTCGTCCAAGGAAGTGGTAAAAATTTTGTCCCAAGATAAAGAAAGGATTTTTAAATTTTTACTAGAAAGAATCAATCTTGCCAATGTTTTGTCATATGGGTGAGAGAGTTGACAGTTGACCTATCTCTCATCTTCCCCCCTTAAAAGTCACTACTCTGTTCTATTGAATGGATTGATTGTCCAAAAATAGGGCGTAATTCTAGCAAAACCCAATTCCTTTATTTCCAATTCTATCAACTCTGCTCCCTTGAAAAAAAGGAGCAAAACAGTCTTTTCTATTACATTCTCTCTTCTTCTTCTTCTTCTTTTGTCAAGCACCGTATTGTGGGCAAAATATGGCGACAAAAATAACAAAATCATTGCACCCGAATTTCGTCCTGTTATGTATTTCTTTTGTATAGTTTATTTAAGGAGTTATGAGCTACCCTTTATCGTTTAATTATTTCCCACCTCCCAATGTGTATATAAAAATAAAAATCATACTATATAACTTTTGGCATGGTGAAATAATGTATTTATTGTTAATTAGCAGCCGAATCAAATTTATCCACGTGGATGTAATCACACTGTAGCCTTAAATGATATGTGAAATATTCACGAGTGTATACACTTATCAAATTTGTTGACTACGTAGCATACATTATCTACTATAATATTTCTCCACAAATCTGTGACCCAATCATCATGCAAATTTTCTTACATATAACAAAACCAGTGCGTTATCATCCTCTAGAAATTAAAGATCGAATAAGCATCAAAATGTTTCTTCCATTGTCAAAAGATCTCGAGATAAAGTATGGCAATTGTGCCAGCTAATTGTGACATAATTGTTTCAATTAACTCACAATTATTTGATGGTTTGTGAATCTTAAATTTTGAAGATTAAAAATTCAAGGATTATCTAAAATCTACTCTCAAACTCAGATAATTTCCACGTTCCATTTCATCAATAAATACCGAGAGAGTAGTCACAAGAATCCACTTCCTTATAGTAAAGAGATTAAATTAATTAAGAAAATTCGATTTTGATTACTTCTCCCTATATCTTACAACAGCTGTTATGATCTCAATAACGAACCCGCCATAACAGGGGGGTCTCTTGTTTCTTCTAGGCTTATCCACTAATTGGGCCATTAGCAGGAGAACAAGAACAGCGTGGGATGGGCTGGTAAAGGCCCACCAGGAAGAAGGATTTTTCTCATTTGGATCATACCCAGCAAATGAAGTTGGACTCATTTCACTCCAGAGTTGACTGCTCTCCTTATTTTCCCTCGATTTCAGGAACATGGTAGACAATTTCTATGGTGCTTAGGTATAGTTTGAGTCCCAAAATATTGACCTGTTTAACAACTCATTTTCAAGGGGAGGAGGGAGATAATAAAAGTGTGTTCCCGGGAGAGATAACTAACTACATTGTAACGGCATTAACCTCCGCCTTCTTACTTCGTAATAAGGAAAAATAAAGGCGGGAGGAGATGGCCTGTTCTTTGTTTCCTTAGTTGTCCATAAAAGAACATCTTCTTCTTGTTGGTTGAAGACATAAACCAGGAGAGGATCAGGACCTGTCCAAAAAACTCAAAAATCAATATCATTACAGGTCCTGTTCCCCTCCATTATGTCAAAGATGTTCTTTTTCTTTCTCCCGTTTTGTTAATCTATCTACCCTTTTGATTTAGCTTCAATAAGAAATGATGGTAAAGCCTGGTAGGAATTTTTTTCTAGCCTGACACAACCTTTAAGGGGGTATACGTCCTCCCTCCTCTTTGTGTGTTTATCAGATTAACAAAAGAAAGGAGAAAGAAAAATGGCCTCTGGGGTGGGTTTATATTCATCAACAAACATTAAAGGGATTAATAGTCGGTTGGAGACAGGAAGAATTGCTATTGCAATTGATAATGACAAGAACAGCCAAGCTGCTGTCAAATGGACCCTTGAAAACCTTTTGACCAAGAAGACTCCTCTCTTCGTCGTCATCCACGTTAACGTAGTTCCATCCGATCCAGGTACGTACATTTATATATAGATATGTGTGAATGTATTGATATCTCATGATTATATCTCCATCTTAATCATATATAATTCATGCAACTATCTATAAAGATTCTGCGCTGGAATATTGTAGAACAAGCTGCAAAAAATATGCAGGCCTATGCACATCTTGCTGCCTTAATACCCTACCACACAATCCCCCCTCAAGGCACTCATGACTATTGTTGTTATATATGTTTACGAGCTTAATGTGTTACCATAAATGCTTAATGGGTTTATAATTGCTCTAATCATTTATTTTTTTGTGTTTAATTTCAGGGGATTGGGATCCTAAATCAAAATTGGGTCGTCCACCGAATGCTAAGGAGCTGCAATCGTACTTCCATCCTCTGCGAGGAATTTGTGCACGTAAAGGAGTGAGTAATCCCATGTTATCTCTTTGCTTGTGGAAAGCTTTCTCATCATCCCATGTTGCCACATAGAATTGAACAAGTTCAAAAGGCGCTTAAGCTCAATTAGTAATGTGGTTTTTACTGGGTTTTCTCTGTGGTGGATTTTAGTTCTGTCAATTCTGAGATTGAGAGATTATAAGCATTCTGGGTTTAGAAAATAACATAAATGCGTCTTGGATAATATCATTGTATGAGAAGAGGCATTGACTGGGGCTCAGCTACTAATGTTACTCTTTTAAGCCTAGCAACACAGATGATTAATTCATCTGCTCCTGATGCTTTGATGACTTATTTGATGTTCTGCATTTTCAGGTAAAGGCAGTTGAAATCGTCGTCTCGGGTGTTGATATTGCAACTGCACTTGCAGAATACATTACCAACAATTCCATTGACAGCATAGTTATTGGTGCTTCCAACCGAAATCTTTTTACAAGGTTCTTTCTGTTTGCCCCCTTTCCCATCTCCTCCTGCATTTTAGTCGTCTTTAATTCTAGAATCCTGTCTCAACAACCTCGGCGCAATGTTGTGTATGTAGGAAATTTAAGAATGCAGATGTTCCATCCGGATTACTGAGATTAGCTCCAGAAACCTGTGCAGTATACGTTATATCAAAAGGAAAAGTTCTGAATAATCGTCCAAGTAAACCTCAAACACCAACCAGTGATGATTATGCCTCTGCCCAGCCCTCTCAATCACCAGGAAACAGCTCTGCTAGTCTTCCCAGCTATCCTCCATCCTATAAAAGTGCCCCGGCTGCTTCCAGGCAACCAAGTCCTGTCCAAGGCCAATCACAAAAGCCTGCAAGTCATGCTGCTACTTACCAGGCACATCACGAATCATTGCCATATCTTGTCCCTGATAATCCAAACTCTCAAAATATGCCCAGGTAAAGATGAAGAATCAACTTTGTTATTTTATATGAAACTTTAGTTCTAATATATATCCTTTATATAGCTTCATATAACTTGGAATTTCTAGTATTCTTGGTTACTGAATTTTGTATATCCTTCTGCAGATATAGTAGCGAATGGTCTGACAAGAGCAGTGACTATTCTCAGTGGACAAATCCAAGCGACGAAAGCAGGTTTACGAACAGGAATCCGAGAACATCAGGGGAAGGTTATCCTACAAATCATTCTGCCATATCAAGTTCTAGTCAATATTCTAACGACATGGACTATTCCTACACATCTGAAAGCACTAAGAGCTCTAGAGCCTCCAATTCCTCAATGGTCGTTGTAAGTGTCATTTGCCATGAATCATATAGGTTGAGAAGCCTGATACTTATGATTTCTTTTCTTGAGTACATTTCAAGTTTATGGTTCCTCATTATACTTTTTTTTTGTTTTATTAAAACCAAACTCCAAGCATGGTCCTTCCTTCGTTCTCATAACTCATTAATAGGTTAAGATTCATGTGATACAGATAACAAGGATATTACTAGACAGAAAAAATTTTATCCAACTGTTAAAATGAATTTCTGACTTTTTGACAGCAAGAGATGCATGAAGAACTAAGGAGATTGAAGCTTGAATTGAAGCAATCGATGGATGCGTATCACTCAATTTCCAAAGAAGCTGAACTTACCAAGAAAATGGTAATGCCCTATTCGTGACTCTTAACTTAGATCAAAGAAGTTGAGCTCCTAGAACTCATTCCAAGTGTTTATTGCAGACAAGTGAGATGCAGCAGCTACAGAACTTGGAAGCAAGAAAGTTAGAGGAAGCAAGGCAATCTGGGGAGGCTGGCTTGTCTTTGTTAGAACTAGAGAAGAAGAAAGCCAAAGCTGCTCTACAAGCGGTAAAAGAGGCAAAAAAGCAAGCAGAACTGGAAATTCAGAGAAAGAAAGACGCTGAGATGAGGGCTCAGCTGGAGGCAGGAGAAATAAATGAAACAATTGCACATTGTACTGCTACACACAGAAAATACACTATTCAAGATATAGAACGTGCAACAGATGACTTTTCAGACTCCAACAAGATTGGTGAGGGGGGATATGGACCTGTTTATAAGGCTGTGCTTGATAATACTGCTGTTGCAATCAAAGTCTTAAGGCCAGATATAGCAGAGGGGCAGAGGCAGTTCAGGCAGGAGGTATCACATATCCTCTCTTTTGTCTATCTCTAAATGTGTATGTTTGCCTTAGAACAACTATAGCCAATGAAGAAATTTCTGACCATGTTTTCACTGCAGCTTGAGGTTCTAGGCAAAATGAGACACCCACAAATGGTTGTCCTGCTTGGTTCCTGTCCCGAGTATGGGTGCCTGGTATATGAGTACATGGAAAATGGAAGCTTAGAAGACCGTCTCTACAGGAAAGACAACACTCCCTCAATCCCATGGAGAACCAGGTTCGAGATTGCTTATGAAATCGCCACCGGTCTTCTGTTCCTTCATCAAACAAAACCGGAGCCTTTGGTGCATCGCGACCTTAAGCCTGCAAACATTCTCTTAGATGGGAACTATGTGAGCAAGATTGCAGATGTGGGTTTGGCCAGGCTTGTTCCAGCATCTGTAGCTGATAGTGTTACACAATATCACATGACAGCAGCGGCTGGCACATTCTGTTACATTGACCCTGAATATCAACAGTCAGGAATGTTGGGCGTCAAGTCAGATTTATACTCATTTGGAGTAGTGCTGCTGCAAATCCTCACAGGAAGGCCTCCAATGGGTCTATCCCACCATGTTGAAATGGCCATTGAGAAAGGAAAATTTGCAGATATGCTCGATCCAACGCAAAAGGATTGGCCTGTCCAAGCGGCTTTGGAGGTCGCACAATTGGCTTTGCGATGCTGTGAGCTCCGCAAGAAAGATAGACCAGATCTAGCCACTGTGGTATTGCCAGAGCTGATGAGGCTAAGAGACATTGCATTAGCTTCAGGAGAGGATGAATCTGAGATTGCCTTGCCACCATCCTTCCATTCAGATCCCGGATTCAAACCTCGTCAGGTTAGGAAACAATTCAACTACCCAAAGCATATGCAGTTGTAATTCATATTGGTAATCTTCTCCTCCTTTCTAAATAAAAAAATTTGTTCAAACTGGCATATGTTACGAACTCCTCTTTGTTTCAAAACACACTTATGAGGATTCTGTATGGTGTAACAATAGCTGAAAAAACATAAGCAACAGTCCAAAAGAGAGCTCCTAACTAAATTCATTTGTTCCCTTTACCTTTATCTTAGAATAGAATGTTTTTGCATTTATTTTGATACGATACAAAGAAGTGAAACTACATTAATATGGTGTGAAAAGGAGCAAACCAACCAATCCCATCTGCAAAGCATTTCTCCTCCATTAAGCCTTCTACCTAGATTTCCTGAGAAATTTTTTTTACATCTGGTTAAATGTAGAACCAGGAAGGAATGAGAAACAATCCTAATATGGAAATGGCAATTCACCGTAGATCACAGGGAAGCCAGGCCAGCAGAAACGGCTTGCGTCGATGATCAAGTTCCAGCCGAGCTTCAAGTCTAGTACAAAAGATGACTGCATTCTCCCACCCAGAGGCAACATGGGAGCCCGAAAGTGTTCAGGAATGGAATTCTATGGCTGCTGGTCCTCTTTTAGAAGCTGCGCATCAGCGCCTAAAGTCCCTTTAATAAAATTCAGAACTTTTTCCGGTTGAGTTTCTTTTTCCTTTGAAGACTGCACTGCACTGCAGAGTGTTGTGTTCTTTCTTCTTGTGTAAAATGGAGCTGAACATTTATACTTCTGTTGTTTGTTAAGACATCTTTACAGAATATAACAGATGTTCAAATCATTTTGTCTCCTCAATAGAAAAAAAAATAAAAATACCACAATAGTTCCATACATAATTTTTCTTTCCTTGCACTTGATCGGTTAAACATAATCCAGTCCGTTTCTTAAGTTTGACGATTGAATTTAAGAAGGACAATTTCTTTTCTCAGACTCGTCTTTAACCGAATAATTGGATTATACAAACCATACTTTTTTTTGTTGAATTATACAAACCATACTATTTATAGATCTTGAAGATCTTTAATTGTTTTTTTTTTCAATTAGTGGAAAATATATACATGTAACCAAGAAGTGAAGATATAATTTTCAAGGAGAAAAAAGAAATGGGACTCGCATTGAGCATAAGAATATTCAAAATATTTTTACCAAAAAAAGAATATTCAAAGTATCTCAAATATTTATTATTTTTTTTTAGAATGATCAAATATTTATTATTCGAGAAAAAGGTATTCCCTAGTCCTTATTTCTCTCGGAGTAAACAACAAAATTGAAAAGAAAACCCCCACTAATATATATATATATATACACATTCCCATTAAAAAAATAAATATCCGTCAGTAATTCACAGATTTCCAAAGGTAGAAAGGAAACAACATAACTCTTTTGGTTGTCTGCCACCACTTAGCTGCCTCCTTTCCTCCAAGTTCTACTCCCATCTAAAAACCTAAACCAAACCCGACCCAAATAACCTCGAATCTAAAAAGCAACTGTAAATCACAAGCGAGCTCATTCCTCCTCTTCAGGCTCCATCTCTCTCTCTCTCGAGTCTCTACCCAGATGGCTTTTCAACACCATAACCCGGAGCCAGATCGCCAGCCCGACCCAGCGGCGGGCCGCCCCCAGACCCGTCTCTACAACCCTTACCAAGACGTGACCATCCCCCACCAAATCCAAACCCTATACCACCTCCCCACCTCCCCGGAATACCTCTTCGCCGAGGAGTCCCTCCGCGAGCGCCGCTCCTGGGGCGAGAACGTCACCTTCTACACCGGCTCCGCCTACCTCTCCGGCTCCATCGCCGGCGGCGGCTACGGCTTCTTCTCCGGCGTCCGATCCTTCGAGGCCAGCGACACCCTCAAGCTCAAGATCAACCGCGTCCTCAACTCCTCCGGCCAGTCCGGCCGCCTCTGGGGCAACCGCCTCGGCATCGTCGGCCTCATCTACGCCGGCATCGAGAGCGGCGCCGTCGCCCTCACCGACAGGGACGATGTCTGGACCAGCGTCGCCGCCGGGCTCGGGACGGGGGCCGTGTGCAGGGCCGCCAGGGGTGTGAAGTCCGCTGCGGTGGCCGGTGCGCTGGGCGGCGTTGCGGCCGGGGCGGTGGTGGCTGCCAAGCAGGCCATGAAGCGTTATGCGATGATCTAAGGGAGAGAAGAGAGTAAGGGAGAAGAGAGAAAGAGAGAGAGGGAGAGGGTTTATTTTTTTTTTTTCTTTTTTTTTTCTTCTTCCTTTTATTGTTCCTTATTATTATTAGTCATAAGAAGGATCAGAGAATGGAATTGATGAGGGGGAAAAAAAGGAGAGCAGTGTAATAGTGATTTCTGGTTTAGGAAGGGATGGGGCATTATTGTCCGTTTTGATGTAATTTCTCTACTTGTTCAATCATCAATGTTGAATGACATTGTGGTTCTTGTTACTTAAATAATTCTTGTGATGATTGATATGTATCTCTTTATGTGTGGCGTTTTACGTTTTGAATAGCCATAAACTAGTTTTATGATGTTCCAATTTATGTTTGTGTCTTGTTAGATTTTCCTTTTAGCTATTCGAATCCTGTCTAATTTTCTGTGAGAAGTGATTTAACTAGTTCTCCTTTGTGTATTGTTGGATTCTCCAGTGACAACTGCTTTAACTAGTTCTCCTTTGTGTCATTGTTAGATTCTTCGCTGAAGTGAGAACTGCTGTAACTAGTTCTCCACGTTGGAATGCGGGGAGTTGAACTTGTTCTGTGACTTAGATGTCCTAGTTTTAAGATTGATGCTTGTTTCAATCTTGAGGTTTTGTCTTGAATATGATTCAGGTTGTAGGTTTCACTTCTATTTCTTTCTTATTAGACATTTGCGTACAAGGAACCTCTGTGTTGGCTTATTAGATGTAGAATTGGTGATCTGCGTTTTAAAATAAATTTATTGCGAGTAATATCTCAGGGTTGGTACAGGTTAAGGTTGAAATTTGAAGTCGGTTTAAACTTATGTGGTAGTGTGGTTAAGCTTTTGAGTGGACTCATTGTAAGATCCATTAACATTGCTGATCGAAAAGATATTTCCGAATTCAGTAGACTACAAAGAAACTAAGCGGAAAAGGAGCTTCAACTACATTATCTTTCAGATGCTCAAAGATAAACAACTCAGGAAGTACAAAATTTTATGGAATAAATAAGCAGAACTCAGAAATGTCTACAAATATTTCAAAGCCTAGGCATACATAGGCATACATCTTTATATGCAAACAGAAGGACCTGTTCCTAATCAACGAGCAGGTTGGTGGAAGAAAACCATCATTGTAAAATACCTACATCTACAAAAAAAAAAAAACACACAAAACAAGAGTCACCCTCCTTGCCCACAACTTCTTGTCATTATGAAATAGAAATCAGCTTTGGATCAGGCAGAAAAAGCATGAAGTGGACTTGCCTTAAAACACAAATTCTAGACCTGCAATCAAGGTCTCCATTGTCACACGCATTATCAAGAATCTTGAGGAGGCATAGGAATTGGTGTTGGCCATAATGGCAGCACAAAGGGGAAGGCTCCTAGCGAAGGATGGAAGATAAGCTTGGGCGACATTTCAGCAGCCACTCCCCATTCTTTGGCTCGCAAGTCGCAGGAGATGACATCGGAATTATCACGAACGAAGTACACCAGATTTGGGTCAGTTGGGTGGCAAATAAGACCGGTTGTCATGTGATTGCGAGCTTTCACAAATGAAAAGATATTCACACTGTGCTTCAAGCTCCATTCCCCTCTTCTCCGATCCTCGAGTTGCCACACGGTCAAATTGGGGAGGTAAAGAGGAACAAAGTTCCATTTCATCAGCCGCAGAGAGCCTCTACACAAACCAACGGAATAGTTGATATGATAGGAATAATCAGCGGGAGGAGGGCAGTCGGGAGGCCGCCTCACGAAGCAAGTTTTTCCGGCAAAGGGATCAAGGAAAACAACATGCTTGCCATTGTACCACACCAACTCCCCTTTATAAGCAACAACATTGCTCTCCACAATAGCTGGCCCTTGATCCACCCCTTCCTCAAGAACCGTCCTACTCCATTTCCCAGTCTCGGAACAGTATGTCTCCACCGATGGGTTCCTTGTATGCAGGGCATCAGCAATAAGCACCACCCTATACCTAAAATGGGAATCAAAAGCATACTCTCCCTTGCTATCCTTAAAACAGTGAGGTTCACAAACCAACCCGCAACTAGTCCCCTTGTGTATCCGTGGAACTGGAGGGAGGGCAACCCATTTGGTCGTAAAAGGGTTAACTAAATAACGTTTGGTGCGCCCGACAGAACACAAGAACAAGTCATTGAACACCGCCAAGACACGAACAGGCTCTTTCCTGATTGGAAGATAGCTAAAACGCAAGTCTAATGTGTCAAACAGGGCTTCATCAGAATCCATCAAAATGTTATTACACGTTCTATGATCACCCAAATCACCAAAGAGAGCAGAGACACCGCAACTGGCAATAACACTAACCGGGCTCTTCTCAAAACTGACCAAAACATTATTACCATCGAAACCCACATCGCCTCCGTCTTCCTTGTCATGACCTCCATCATCATTTTTGTTACGCATATAGTGGTTTATAAAGAGACGAGCAAAGTAGGGACTGGAGATTAAAGAGTACCATTGTTTGCAGACACAGGTGCATTGGAAGAGAAATTTCGGGCCGGGTAGCCTGCAAAGAATCTCTGCCAGCAGGAAATCGTCCAATGGGAATTCCGCCGCCGGCGGATTCGGTTGCGTCCGGTGCAGCGACGACGACGATGGTGAGGTTGTAGTAGGAGGAGGCGTTGAGGACTGATTGCGAGTCCTCTGTCTCTTGCGGCGACTTGACCCTGACATGGCTGCTTCCCGCCACAAATAACTACTAACGTGTGCTAGTGGCGAGGATGAGGATCGTTAAGTGTGAGGAGGAGGAGGAGGAGGAAGGGGAGCATCTCATTTATTAGGGATGGCGTGGAGGGTAGAGATGGATAATTTAGCAATGGAGGAAATGGAGGAGGCTGAGTTAACAATGTAGTAGTAGAATTGTAGTATTAACTGTGAATGATTTACTCACCTTAGAAGTCCATCGTACAAGATTGGGCCGCCCGGCCCGAGTAAAAACTTATAGAGGATTGTCCTCTATATTGAAGTTGAACCATGAAAACAAACATTGGAATAAAAGCAACCATTAAGAAATGGTTTCATTGGATATTTAGTTAAGCATTTTGCCTAATGGTTAAATCCTTATTTTTATTATGCATAACTTGAAATGTATTTTACTGATGCCATTAGAAGAAATATCTAAAATCTTATAATGACAAAAAAATACAAATTCATTTGTTGGAGTATGCTTTGTTCTAAATGTATTATATCATTTATGTTCACCGAACATGCTGTTAAAGATAACTAAATACACAGATCCCATAAGTGCAAAAACCAAAGGCATATATCTTGCAAACAATGAGCATTTGTTCAAAATGAGCATAAACTTGATTTGGGATAAAGTATGACCATCATTATTAGCTGCAGGCTAGCTCTGCAACTGAAAGTCCAACTTCCTCTCTCGTACCTGAATCACATCTATAAGAAAACAGAAGGAAATGTCCTACAATACTTAGCGTAATAATTAACTTGCTGTCATTATGAAATAAAAATCAATGGAACAAGAATAAACTCTCTGAAGAGACAAATATTTGGACAAGCGGAGAAGGCCTCCACTGTCACAAAGCAATCGTCAAGAATGTTGTGGAGGCACAGGAATTGGTGTTGGACATCCAGGGAAGGCCTCGCTCCATTGTCACAAACCATCATCAAGAATGTTTTGGAGGCACAGGAATTGGCGTTGGCCATAACGGGAGTACAAATGGGAAGGCCTCCACTGAAGGATGCTCGGTAAGTTTAGGCGACATATCAGCAGCCACTCCAAAGTCTGTGGTATGCAAGTCACAGGAGATGATGTTGAAATCATCACCAATAGAGTACATCACATTCGGGTCACTTGGGTGGCCACCTAGCCCGGGTAATGTCCAATGCCGGTGACATTTTACAAAAGCTAGAAGTGGCCGTCTGTGCACTTCCTTCCATTTCCCCAATCTATAATCCTCGAGTTCCCACACAGTCACATACGCATTGTGGAAAGCAGCAGAGCACTCCCATACCACCAACCTCAGGAAGCCTCTACACACGCCAATGCTACATTTGACAAGAATATGGCTGTTATCAGAGGGAGTTGGACAATTACTTGGGAGCTCAATGTAACGAGTTTTGGAAATAATAAAGGGATTAAACTCAATAATGCACTTGCCAAAACACCAAAGCAACTTCCCCTTATAAGCAATCACATTACTGTGAACAATGCAGACCGTTAAAGCATTCTCATTTTCTAGAACAGTTGTATGCCATTTTCCAATCTCGGAGTAATATATGCTCACCGAGGGCGTCCTGGCATGCAAAGCATCGGCAATAAGCGCCACCCTATACCTAATCTGGGAATTAAAAGTATAATCTCCTTTACTGTCCTTGACACAATGGGGTTCACCCACCAACCCACAGCTAACTCTGCCTTTCCCCATCACGGGAACCGGAGGGAGGGCAACCCACTTCCTGGTAAAAGGGTTAACCAAGAAATGCCTAGTACGGCCAGCGCAGCATAAGACCAAGTCATTGAACGCAGCCAAGACATGGACGGGCTCTTTCTTGACGGGAAGATAGTTAAAACACAGGTCCAGTGTTTGAAACAGAGGGTCATCGTGAGCAGAACGCAGAAAAACATTGCAAGTTTTGAGGTCTGGATTACCAAAGAGAGGAGAGGTGGCACAACTTGCAATGACACTAGAAGGGTTCTTCTTGTAACTCACCAAAACGTTATTTTCCTTCTCCTCCTCGTCTTCATTGAGAAGAGCAATGTGGTTGTTTATAAAGAGACGAGCGAAGTAAGGGGAAGAGATTACAGAGTACCATTGTTTGCAGACGCAGGTGCACTGGAAGAGGAATCTTGGGCCGGGTAGTCTGCGAAGAATCTCGGCTAGTAGAGAATCGTCGAGGTTGGGTTCCGGCACCGGTGGTGATGACGATGATAGAAGAGCTCTTAAAGACCGAGTCTTCTGTCTCTTGCGACCGACTGAACCCGACATACTTAATTAGACGCCAAGAAACAAACAACAACTAGTTGTGTGTTCTAATGACAAGTAGTGAAAAAAAAATCATGTTTAAGGGATTTCAACGAGGAGAGACGCAAATTTTTGGGAGGAGAAAAAGGAGGAAGTTGCTTTAACAGTGGAACTACAAATCTACAATCATACTAACGACTGAGGGTGGTTTATGAGAGAAGGTCGATTGCAAGTGAAACCTGCCGTGAGAAAGAACTGATAAGTGAGACTCTTATATAAGAATTTACTGGGCTGGGCTGGGCTGGGCAGCTTTAAAAGGAAGTTTTCAGCCCATATTCCCCTTTCCACGTCTTCATCGAATCAAAAGTTCAATCAATTATCAAACCCCAAACGTGGACCGGTCGCTGATACAATGGGGATAATTGCACCGCGAGTCCTATAATTTTTCTCCAAAATTCATTTGAGTCCTAAAATCGAAAAACGACTTATTCAAGTCCTATAACGTTTAAAAATAACACTAAACGAGTCCCCGTCAAATTTTCTGTCAATTTTTTGCTGACTTGGCAGTTAACTAATTAGGTGGAAACTAAGATAATAAAATAAAATAAACAAAAAAAAGACAAATTTTAAAATTTGAAATTAACAACTAATAAACGGTAATTAATGGCCATTATTATCATAATTAAGGTTAAATTAATTAGGCAAAGTAAAATTATCCACACGCTGCCGTCCACCATCCTTTTTTTTTCACGCCTACAATTTTTCTTTTTCTCCAAATTGCATCAACTCACTGTTCGCCGTCTTGCCTACCAAATCGTCGCCACCGTCGCCGCCTTGCTTACCACATCATTGTCGCCGCCACGCCCTTGCATCAAAACCGATAGAAGTTACACCCGGGGGAAGAGAGAGAGAGAGAGAGAGAGGGAGAGGGAGAGGGAGAGGGAGAGGGAGAAGGAGAGAGAGAGAGAGAGAGAGAGAGAGAGAGAGAGAGAGAGAGAGAGAGGAGATTCAGCTCGTCTCGGCCTCGCCTGCGATGGACTCCATGTTAGTATAATATGCCCAAAAGCCAATCATGGATGATTATTTGTGTAACAGCCCGGGTAAAATTTGGATTTTTACCGGGACCGCTAAAGTCGTTATACAGTGATTCACTGTTGGATTAATCTCGGGTAATTAATTCAAGGTAAATCGGAAGACGTTTTTCGAAACCGAGAGTTTTCCCGCGCTCGAGAGTGTCTTCCTAACTAACCGAGCCTCGGATTCCAGTTCCGAGACTTGGACGACGC